>LS990915.1:18852883-18957883 GCA_900464855.2 Musa schizocarpa
GTTTCTTTCTGTTGAGAATTGCATGCATGATGATGCATGCAAAACTTATGATAATGATGCATGCAATGCAATGATATGCATATAATGTGTTGCATATATTCATGATGAAATATTACTTTGACTTGCAAATAAATAGAGGAAGTAAAGAGTGTTGAATCTCGTATTTTGATGATGAAACCACTTGATATGTGTTTATAATTTAAACTGCATTTTGAGTGATGCAGGTCTACTCGATCAGGATTAGACAATTAACGCAGGAGGAATTGACGTTGCGCCGAAGGAGATCACGTCAGGATATTGGACGGTAGAAGGCTTCGGACGTCGGGCATCGGGCAAAGGAGAGCGGAATTATAGAAAGGATATCGGGGTTGGGAGGTCAACCACCGATTGGGCAACAAGCCGCAAGAGAGGACGATCTTGTTTGAAGAATCTGGACGAAGCGCCAACCAATGACGTCTTGAAAACCAATGTCGATTCAGCGTTGTAATAATTGTCTAGATCGAATAGAGTTTTAGTTTGTGTGTGCAGGAATAACTATGATAATGAGAAAGACATAAAGCAAAAAAACAAACCGCGGAGTCAAGCCAAGGATTCATTGGGAGTTCGAGAGTTCACTGGAAGTCCGGAGGTTCGTCCGGGAATGTTTGGGAACTAGCCGAGAATGAGTAGGGAGCTTCTTGAAGGGTTTTTTTGAAGCTCACTAAAAGGTTTGTGGGAAGTTCATGAGCTCACCGAGAGAGATCAGCTTGCCAAAGAAGCTCGTTGGAACTCGCCAAGATCAAATCGTGAAGTTTAAGAGCTTGTCGGAGTCCGCAGAATGGTTTCCGAGTTTATCTAAGACCACCGAAAGTTCAGCGCCTAAGCTCGCCTAAGAAGTCTTGACTTATGGACTTTGTAATAGCTTATAAAATGTCTTTAAATTCGTAGTTAGTATGTTAATTAGAGTTAGGATTAGGTATTAATCCTATAACCCAAGTAGGGGCCAATCGGGCCGAAGTTCGACTAGTTTGGGCCAAGATTGAAGCCCAACTAGTGGGTTGAAAAAAACTATAGGCAGAGTAGCACCTTGAAAGGTTCCCGAGTCAAGCAGAAAACAGGCCATTGGGTGGCGGGGCATCGCCAAAGACTGTCGGGTCGAATCGACAGTACATGCACCGCCAACATCGGAACTCCAAGAGAATTCAAATTTTGGAGCCCAAATTTGAATCCTCTTGAGACCTTTAAATACCCCTCATTTCTCAACAGACGACACAACCTTTTGAGTAGCTAGAAGTTGAGAAAAGCCTTAGGAAAAGTCTTGTTTTCAATAGCTTGAGTGTTCACCTCCTTTCTATTCATTGAAATCTTTGTAAAAGGGTGAACCACTTGTAAGAGGTTGTAAGAGGGGTGTAAGAAGGAGGTTGATCTTCACCTAGTAAAGGAAGATCATTAGTGAATGCCGGTGGCCTCGACGGAAGAGGAATCGGAAGAGTGGATGTAGGTCACGATTGACCGAACCACTATAAACTATCGTCTTCTCTGGTTTGCATATACTTATTGTCATTTATATTACTGCAAACCATTTGCACTTTGATGCTCTACTTCTTTGTCTCCTTCTTACGTATTCCTTCAAGTTAAAACGCAATCGAAACGATTTCAAACAAAACGTTGCATTTATCGTATGAAGTTTCCGAAAGTGTTTAAATCGTCGAAAGTTTATCATACTTTGCCGTTGCAATAATTCACCCCCCCCCCTCTTAGTACCGCTCCGATCCTAACAATTGGTATCAGAGCCCGGTATTTCTCATTTCGGATTTCAAGAGGGCTTTTCGGTTGTTCGTCCACCGTTGTTTAACGGATTGGACTACACTTATTGGAAAACTCGAATGAGAGTTTTCTTGATTTCTATGAATTTGGATATATGGAATATTGTTGAAAATGGTTTTCAACTTCCCTCTAAACCGATGAATGAATGGTCGGATTTGGAGAAGAAATATTTTTCTTTAAACGCAAAGGCTATGAATGCCTTATTTTGCGCTTTAGACAAAAATGAGTTCAATCGGATTTTTACATGCGAAACGACTTTCGATATTTGGCGAACACTTGAAATCACGCACGAGGGAACTAGTAGAGTCAAAGACTCGAAAGTTAACATTTTATTGCATGATTTTGAGCTTTTTCAAATGCAACCAAGCGAGACTATAGGCGACATGTACACCCGTTTCACGGATGTCATCAATAATCTAAGAGTTCTTGGTAAATCTTTTTCGAATTTTGATCTCGTAAGCAAGATCTTAAGATCCCTTCCAAAAAGATGGGATTCTAAAATAACCGCAATACAAGAAACAAAAGATTTAAATATTTTTCTACTTGAAGAACTAATTGGTTTGTTAATGACATATGAAATGGTGCACAATGCACATGATGAACAAAATCACCTTCCAAAGAACATGAAGGATTTGGAACCCCGGACAAATGAATACCACTTGAGCAATGACTCAAGTGATGAGGACAATGATGAACTTGAACTTCGAACACTAAATCTTAATAAGTTTATTAAACAAAAATCTAAAATAAACAATGAACTTGAACGGAGCGAGAGGCCAAAGAAGAGGAAGGCAACCAAGGATGAATCAAGAACTTCCAAAGGTGAAACGGAGAATTGGGCTTTGACGGGCTTCGACTACAAGGTAAGTAACTCAACTCTCTAGAATTATTTTGAAATTACTTGATGTTTTCCACGATGTATTTTCTCTTTTCTTTTGAATAATTATTTTTCTTGAAAATTGTATGTTTTATGTTAATAGAATAAAATGTTAGATTTAAATAATCATATATATGTGCTTGAGAAGCAAGAATGTGTATTTTGATGATTTCCATATTAACTTTCAATGATGATGCATGGTTTTTATATGGAAAGCTTTATGATATTTTTTTTTAAACCTTGTCTTTGGTTTTCAAACATGATGTATATTTTTGACATAAGAACAAAACTTGAGCATGCTATTATAAGGTCAATCACATAAATTAAAACTAAAGAAGTTTTAGTTATCTATAAGAATCATTCAAAATTATGTTCAATGAAACCATTGCATAATGATGTAATGAAAATATTAAACATTTTGAAATCATGTTTTAGTGTCATGCATAATGATCATGCTTAATAAATTTCAAAATTATGCATATGAATCTTGTGATTTATGGATTATTGATTTTTACCATAATGAAAGTGCCTTATTAATCTTTGTTGTAATAAATCTTACACTTTCGGTTTTAAACATTATACATGTTTTTATTTGGTATAAGTGAAATAAAATCATATGAATTGAAACAACTAAAAAGAGGAAAATATTTTTTCCTTGAAAAATTATTTTTCTCTATCCTATTGATCTTGATGTTTATTATGATAAATCTATGTATACCATTTTGAATCTCTTGAAAGTAATGTTGATATTTTGATGATTTTGATGATTTAAATTTGAAATGAGTTTTATCAAAATCATGATATTGATTTCTTGGAATAACATGAGATTACCTTTGATGATCATTTTGATTCATGGAATTTTGGATTCATGACTTGGTCTTACATTTGTTTATGAGATGGTTGAAATCTTTGTACGTTGGAATTCTTCCCTTCTCCTTTCAATTTATGCATGTTGTATGTTAAAGATTTAAAACCATGTTTTGGTATCATGCATATCTAAGAAATATTGATGTGACAAATTGAATAAGTTGAAAATGAATGATGATTTTTCTCTTGAAAATAACTTGTGATATATTTTATATAAATCATCATTTTGATTTCTCGACATTCGATACATGAGATTTTATTATAAATCAAAATTTCTCATTAATCGATCTTCTACGATTTTACTTGATATTCTCTTGAGAGGAGATTTTCTAAATGAATCATGATTTTTCCTTGTGAGTTCTTGGAGTTATTACTTGATTTTTCTTTTAAAACAAGATCTCTTCTTTGTACTCCTATGATTTTTCTTGATATTTTATTTAAAGAAGATATTTACTATATGAATCATGTCTTTTGGTATTCAAATGATTTTATCCTTCATGACATGATTTCTTTGTATTTATGGCTTTCATGGCTTGAAATGTTTTGGTATAATACATGCAATGATGAAATATTCATAAAGTTAAAATGATGTATGCAATACTTATGATAATGATGTACATGATGTATTTATTGCATATGATATGTATCATGAATGCTTTAAATGATGAGTGTTTGGTATCATGATCAACATGTTGATAAATGCTTAAAAATTTTAATGTTTGAGTATCATGTATGATATGCTTATTAATGATGATTGATTTATTTTTCGGTATCGTGCATGAAAAATAAGGTTATTGAAATTGTGTATGTTTTAATTTGAATATATAATGATGCACAAATAAGAATGATACTTACCTTTGTCATAATATGAAAATTGATATAAGGGTCTTCCCTTCTTTTTGACATCATGAAAAGAGGCAAACTAACTAGCTTGCACAATTCAAGATGAAAGCAAAAAATTGCACTTCTCAAAAGAGAAATATAACATTTGCCAAATTGTTTGCTTGCCTCATGTAAAATAGTATCTCTTGCTAGTTTGGCATTTTTGCTAGCTTGTATGTTGCAAAACTTGATCACTTTTTCAAACATTTTGCTAGCTTACACTTTGCAAAGAAAGCAAAAATGACACTTCTAGAAGAAAGAGCTTGTTATTTTGAACATCACAAGCTTGCCTATCTTAAGAAACAAAAATTACAAAAGTGCTATCTTGCCTATCTAAAGAAGCAAAACTTGCAACTTGCATATTGCAATAGGAAGCAAGAATTATAAGCTTACACAAGAAAGCTATCTTACATTTGCTTTCGAAATTTTTGCTAGCTTGTATATTGTGAAACTTACATATCGTAAAAATTGCTAGCTTATAGTCTAAAGAGAAGCAAAAAGTTGCTATCTCAAAAGAAGCAAATGTGCTATCTTGCCTATCTTAAGAGGCAAAAATGCTAACTTGCACATCTAGCAAAACTTGACAAATTTGTATATTTCAAGAAGCAAGAGTTGCTTTCTTGAACATCTCAATATTGCTAGCTTGCATGATGTAGAATTTACTATCTTGAACATTACCAAAAGTGCAATCTTGTATGCTGTAAAACTTGCATATCTAAAACTTGATGGCTTGAATGTCCTAAGCATGATGCATTACTTGCTAAATTTTCTAGCTTCAAAACTGCATGATGATAAAACTTAATATTATGTTTTTCATGCAATGAGTTGAAGTTATATTACCAACACAAAGAATTGTGGTACTTCTCCTTTTTGTTGATGACAAAGGGGGAGAAGTATGTTGATGACATAACTTGTGATGCATAAGTTTTATACATATTTCATGATGATGCGTTGCAAGTATTCATGATGAATATTGCAATGACTTGAATTCTGCTTGAATTCAAGGTTCTATCAATATGGCATATTGATAGGGGGAGTTTGTTTAAACTTCGGGAGTTAAGGTTAAATCCATCATCAAGTGGTTGTCATCATCAAAAAGGGGGAGATTAATGAATCTTGTATTTTGATGATGAAACCACTTGATATGTGTTTATAATTTAAACTGCATTTTGAGTGATGCAGGTCTACTCGATCAGGATTAGACAATTAACGCAGGAGGAATTGACGTTGCGCCGGAGGAGATCACGTCAGGATATTGGACGGCAGAAGGCTTCGAACGTCGGGCATCAGGCCAAGGAGAGCGGAATTGCGCCAAGGATATCGGGGTTGCGGAGGTCAACCGCCGATTGGGCAACAAGCCGCAAGAGAGGACGATGCGCTGAAGAATCGGACGAAGCGCCAACCAATGACGTGCCGGGCAACGGAATGTCGATTCGCGTTGTAATAATTGTCTAGATCGGAGTAGAGTTTTAGTTTGTGTGTGCAGGAATAACTATGATAATGAGAAAGACATAAAGCGAAACAAAGTGCGGAGTCAAGCGCGAAGGATTCATTGGGAGTTCGAGAGTTCGACGGAAGTCCGAAGGTTCGTCGGGAATGCTGCCGGAACTAGCCGAGAATGAGTAGGGAGCTTGCCGAAGGGTTTTTTGGAAGCTCACCGAAAGGTTTGTGGGAAGTTCGCGGAGCTCACCGAGAGAGATCGGAGCTTGCCGAAGAAGCTCGTTGGAACTCGCCAAGATCAAATCGTGAAGTTTAAGAGCTTGCCGGGAGTCCGCAGAATGGTTTCCGAGAGTTTATCGGAAGACCGCCGAAAGTTCGCCGGAAGCTCGCCGGAAGAAGTCTTGACTTATGGACTTTGTAATAGCTTATAAAATGTCTTTAAATTCATAGTTAGTATGTTAATTAGGGTTAGGATTAGGTATTAATCCTATAACCCAAGTAGGGGCCAATTGGGCCCGAGTTTGGACTAGTTTGGGCCAAGATTGAAGCCCAACTAGTGGGCTGAAAACACTATAGGCGGTGGCACCGCCTAGTGCCCGAGAGCTGGGCGGTAGCACCGCCTGGGCTGGGCGGTGGCACCGCCCAGCACTGTCAGGGTCAGAAACTGATAGGTGGTGGCACCGCCACTGATAGGCGGTGGCACCGCCAGCATCGGGAACTCCAAGAGAATTCAAATTTTGGAGCCCAAATTTGAATCCTCTTGAGACCTTTAAATACCCCTCATTTCTCAGCAGAGGACACAACCTTTTGAGTAGCTAGAAGTTGAGAAAAGCCTTAGGAAAAGTCTTGTTTTCAATAGCTTGAGTGTTCACCTCCTTTCTATTCATTGAAATCTTTGTAAAAGGGTGAACCACTTGTAAGAGGTTGTAAGTGTTGAATCTCGGATTTTGATGATGAAACTAATTGATTGTGTTTAGATGTTTAACTGCATTTTGAGTGATGCAGGTCTACTCGATCAGAATTAGATAGTTAACGCAGGAGGAATTGACGTTGCGCCGGAGGAGATCACGTCAGGATATTGGACGGCAGAAGGCTTCGAACGTCGGGCATCAGGCCAAGGAGAGCGGAATTGCGCCAAGGATATCGGGGTTGCGGAGGTCAACCGCCGATTGGGCAACAAGCCGCAAGAGAGGACGATGCGCTGAAGAATCGGACGAAGCGCCAACCAATGACGTGCCGGGCAACGGAATGTCGATTCGCGTTGTAATAATTGTCTAGATCGGAGTAGAGTTTTAGTTTGTGTGTGCAGGAATAACTATGATAATGAGAAAGACATAAAGCAAAACAAACTGCGGAGTCAAGCGCGAAGGATTCATTGGGAGTTCGAGAGTTCGACGGAAGTCCGAAGGTTCGTCGGGAATGCTGCCGGAACTAGCCGAGAATGAGTAGGGAGCTTGCCGAAGGGTTTTTTGGAAGCTCACCGAAAGGTTTGTGGGAAGTTCGCGGAGCTCACCGAGAGAGATCGGAGCTTGCCGAAGAAGCTCGTTGGAACTCGCCAAGATCAAATCGTGAAGTTTAAGAGCTTGCCGGGAGTCCGCAGAATGGTTTCCGAGAGTTTATCGGAAGACCGCCGAAAGTTCGCCGGAAGCTCGCCGGAAGAAGTCTTGACTTATGGACTTTGTAATAGCTTATAAAATGTCTTTAAATTCATAGTTAGTATGTTAATTAGGGTTAGGATTAGGTATTAATCCTATAACCCAAGTAGGGGCCAATTGGGCCCGAGTTCGGACTAGTTTGGGCCAAGATGGAAGCCCAACTAGTGGGCTGAAACACTGTAGGCGGTGGCACCGCCTAGTGCCCGAGAGCTGGGCGGTAGCACCGCCTGGGCTGGGCGGTGGCACCGCCCAGCACTGTCAGGGTCAGAAACTGACAGGCGGTGGCACCGCCACTGACAGGCGGTGGCACCGCCAGCATCGGGAACTCCAAGAGAATTCAAATTTTGGAGCCCAAATTTGAATCCTCTTGAGGCCTATAAATACCCCTCAAATCTCAGCTGAGATTACAACTTTTTGAGCAGCAAGTGTTTGAGAGAAAGATCTTAGAAAAGTGTTAGCTTGCTTTCTTTTCAATTTGCTAGTGTTCACCTCATCTCTTCTCGAAAATCTGTAAGAGAGTGAACCGCTTGTAAAGAGTTGTAAGAGGGGGTATTTACCCTTCCATTTCAAGAAGCTTGCTAGTGGAAGGTGGGAGCCTCATCGAAGAGGGGCCTCGCAAGTGGAGTAGGTCATTTGACCGAACCACTCTAAAATCGGCGTGATCTGTGGTTTGCGTTTTCATTATTGTTATTTATATTATTGCAAATCTTCTTATATGCTCTAGTTCCTTATTACTTTTGCTACGCATATTTAAGAATACGCTTTCAAGTTTAAACTTGTCAAGTTCCGCTCTTTCATAATGAAAGATTTTTTTTTTAAAACCAAAGTTTTTATCCGCTGCACTAATTCACCCCCCCCTCTTAGTGCTGCCCGATCCTAACAATTGGTATCGAGCCACGGTTTTCTACTTTAGTTTAACACCCAAATAGAAATGGCTCTTTATGGCTTTCAAGAGGGTTTATCGGTTTTTTTGGCCCACCGTTGTTTAACGGATTTGACTATTCTTATTGGAAAACTCGAATGAGAGTTTTCTTGATTTCTATGAATTTGGATTTATGGAATATTGTTGAAAACGGTTTTCAACTTCCCTCTAAACCGATGAATGAATGGTCGGATTTGGAGAAGAAGTATTTTTCTTTAAACGCAAAGGCTATGAATGCCTTATTTTGCGCTTTGGACAAAAATGAGTTTAATCGGATTTCTACGTGCGAAACGGCTTTCGATATTTGGCGAACACTTAAAATCATGCACGAGGGAACTAGTAGAGTCAAAGACTCGAAAGTTAACATTTTATTGCATGATTTTGAGCATTTTCAAATGCAACCAAGCGAGACTATAGGCGACATGTACACCCGTTTCACGGATGTCGTCAATGGTTTACAAACTCTTGGCAAATGTTTCTCGAATTTTGAACTTGTTAGTAAAGTTTTACAATCACTTTCTAAAGTTTGGGAATCAAAAGTTACGGCAATACAAGAAACAAAAGATTTAAATATTTTTCCACTTGAAGAACTTATCGGCTCATTGATGACATATGAAATGGTGCGCAATGCACATGATGAACACAATGAACACTTGAACCACCTTCCAAAGAATAGGAAGGATTTGGAACTTCGGACAAATAAATACCACTTGAGCGATGACTCAAGTGATGAGGACAATGATGAACTTGAACTTCGAACACTAACTCTTAATAAGTTCATTAAACAAAAATCTAAAATGAACAATGAACTTGAACGGAGAAAGAGGCCAAAGAAAAGGAAGGCACCCAAGGATGAATCAAGAACTTCCAAAGATGAAACGGCGAATTGGGCTTTGATGGGCTTCGACTACAAGGTAACTAACTCAACTCTCTTGAATTATTTTGAAATTACTTGAAGTTTTTCATGAGTGCTTAATTTAGATAGTAGAAATAGGAAATAAAAATTATTTTTCAAAAATTATATCATCTTTTTCTTTTTATCATCTTTTGAAAAATTAAAAACTTTGATCATGAAATGTATATTGCTAACGTTTCATGCATGTTATGTTTTTGAAATGTTAAATGATGTATACAACATTAGGGATGATAATTATATGATATGTGATAATGCTTAGGATTAATCCATACATGTGTATCTTGATGATTTTATGACATACATGAGTTTTTGAAGTAAATGTTGATTTGATACTCTCATTTTGATTAACATGTTTTTGGTTTAATCATTTTTTATGATCTAATTAAGATGACATAGTGCATGTACATCTATGTATGAATTTCTTGATAGTCTTTTGATGATAGATGTGATATCATGATGTTTTATTTTTGATGTGTTTGGGCTTGACGGCTTTATGACGAAACTTATGTTTTGACTTTAAATGATGATACAATGTTTTCACAAAAAGACTTGAACACTCTCACATGAAATCAATTGTATGAAATGGAAATGAATTTTCTATTCTATTGAGATTAATGAATTTATTTTACCAATCTTATGAATCTCATGAAAATAAACATGATGAATATTTTATAAATGAGTTGTCTTATAAGATTTTGCCTTTACATCTTGATCTTGAACTTTAATGCTTATATTGATTTGGCATATAAAGACTAAGGCATGCTCATAAGAAGCAAATCACATGAATAGAAATTTATAAAAATGAAATGTAATCCTTTATCTTATTGACTTCTACCTAAGAGACCAATAAAACTATCTATGCCATTTTGAATCTCTTGAAAGAAATGTTGAGATTTTGATGATTTGGATGATTTGAATTTGAATGAGTTTTATTCAAAATCATGATCTTGATTCCGTAATATTTACAAATTAAGATTTATTATGAATCAAGATTTTTTCATTAATCGATCTCCTAAGATTTTTCCTTGATTATTTAAGAGGAGATTTTTCAAAACAAAATGTGTCTTCTATTATTATCTTTTCATGATATGATTTTTATACAATTCTTTGTATTCATGAAATGTTTATCGCATCACCCAATTACTTTCTTCTTGATATTCCTTATGTGGTGATTAAAATTATGCATGAAATACTCTTGATATTATCTTGATTTATACAAATGAAAAGTTATAATCATGAATGATTGGATGAAATTTGACAAGTTAATATCTTAATGATTTGTAATATTTATACTTTGAAATTATGCATGCAATTGCTTTGTATTGTGATGATATATGCATCATGAATACTTTATTATCATACATGAAAATAGTGATAAACATTTTGAAAATAAATATTTGTATCATGTTAGATGATTTTACATCATGTGCATGATGAGTTATAGTGATGATTGAAACAATGATTGAAATGATATGAATGATGATTTGGAATCATGCATATAATGATGAGTTAATATGTTTTGAATATATGATGATTTGGTATTATGCATGTAATAATGATATACGCAATGATGAAATACTTATGACAAAATTATTATTTTGATATTCATGACTTGAATCTTCCTTTCTTTTTGCCAATGACAACGGGAGAGAAAGAGTTACTAATGTGCTATCTTGAATTGATGTAAAGGGTCATCTCAAACAGAAATTAGCTACCTTGCACAAGTCAAGAAAATGCAAAAACTTCCTTACTTTCTTGCACATCTAAAGAGAAGATGCAAATGTAACACTTGCCAAATTGTTTGCTTGCCTCATGTAAAACATTGTCTCTTGTTAGGTTGACATTTTGCTAAGGAAGCAAAAAATTGACACTTCTCAAAAGAGAAGAAAGTGCTTGCTTTCTTGAACATCTTTAATTTGCTAGCTAGCATAATGTACAATTTGCTATCTTAAACATTACAAAGAAATGCTATCATGCACATCGCAAAGAAAAGCAAATATGCTAACTTGCAAATCTTTAAATTTGCTAGCTTATATGTAGTAAAACTTGCATATCGTAAAAGTTGCTAGCTCGTAGAGAAGCAAAGAATTGCTATCTCGAAAGAAGTAAAAATTGCAAAACTTAGAAAACTTACAACAAAATTGCTCTTGCCATGTTTTGTATAAAAAATATGTTGATATCCTTAAAAGCATCGCAATGAATTTTTTAGTGTATCGCAATGTATCACATGTATCACAAATTAATTTTTTTTAGACTATTATCATATCATGATATCATGATTTGTGATTGTTTCATGTGATCCTTAGTGAATTTTCACATTGGTATCCTTCGTAAAATGATTTCCTTACATTATTGTCTTGTATGCATCATGTAATGATTGAAATATTGATTGATGCAAAGTTGATGTAAAAGTCTAAATCATTGGTTCCTCTCCTTCTTTTTGACATTGACAAAGGGTAAGAAAGTTATTGCTAGCTTGCCTATCTTAAGTAGCAAAGATTACTAACTTGCTTATTTCAAGAAGCAAAAGTTGTCTTCTTGAACATCACTATCTTGCCTATCTCAAGAAGCAAGACTTGCAACCTACACATTACAATAGGAAGCAAGAATCGATAGCTTACACACTCCAACAAGAAAGCTATCTTGTATTTGCTTTCGAAATTTTTGCTAGCTTCTATATTGCAAAACTTGCTCACTTTTTCAAACACTTTGCTAGCTTGCACTTTGTAAAGGAAGCGAAAATAGCACTTCTCAAAAGAGAAGAAAGAACTTACTATCTTGAAACATCACAAAAGTTTGCTACCTCGCATGATATAAAATTTGCTATATCAAACATCATAAATATTGTTACTTGCAAAGAAAAGCAAAGTGCAATCTTGCACAAGAAGCAAGTGTTGAATTGCCATGATTGAACTTAAGAATCTTGCTATGCTTTTGTGCTTATATGTTGTGATGAAAATCTAGCTTCATGTTGTGAAAACTTGCATATCTTTTAAAATAGCTAGAGCTACTTCTCCTTTTTGTTGATGACATAGGGGGAGAAGTATATTGATGACTTCATGCATTGAATTGAATATTTTATATATTTGCATGATGGTTTAAATGTTTTTCATAACATGTGATGAATGTTACTTGGATTTGAGATAATCCAAGTGTTCTATCGATGGCATATTGATAGGGGGAGTTTGTTTAAACTCCGGGGAGTTAAGGTTAACTCCGTTAGTCATCAATTAGTTGTCATCATCAAAAAGGGGGAGATTGTTGAATCTCGGATTTTGATGATGAAACTAATTGATTGTGTTTAGATGTTTAACTGCATTTTGAGTGATGCAGGTCTACTCGATCAGAATTAGATAGTTAACGCAGGAGGAATTGACGTTGCGCCAGAGGAGATCACGTCAGGATATTGGACGGCGAGAAGGCTTCAACGCCGGGCATCGAACCAAGGAGAGCGGAATTGCGCCAAGGATATCGGGGTTATGGAGGTCAACCGATTGGGCAATAAGCCACAAGAGAGGACGATGTGCTAAAGAATCGACGGCGCCAACCAATGACGTCGCAACAATGTCAATTCAGCGTTGTAATAACTTTTCTAGATCGAGTAGAGTTTTGGTTTGCATGTGCAGGATTAACTACGATAACGATGAAGGCATAAAGTGAAACAAAGTGTGGAGTCAAGCACGAAGGATTCGTTGGGAGTTCAAGAGTTCGACGAAGTCCGGCGATCATCGGGAACGCCGCTTAACTAGCCGAAATGAGTAGGGAGCTTGCCGGGTTTTTTTTGGAAGCTTCCGGAAGGTTCGTGGGAAGTTCGCAGAGTTTGCCGAAAAGATCGAGTTTGCCGAAGAAGCTCGTTGGAACTCGCCAAGATCAAATCGTGAAGTTTAAGAGCTTGCCGAGTCCGCAGAATGGTTTCCGAGAGTTTATCTAAGACCACCGAAAGTTCCAAAGTTCAGCCAAGAAGTCTTGACTTATGGACTTTGTAATAGCTTATATAATGTCTTTAAAATTCGTAGTTAGCATGTTAATTAGGGTTAGGATTAGGTATTAATCCTATAACCCAAGTAGGGGCCTATAACACCTGAGGTCGAAAACACTTGTGGGCGTGAGTCGAAAACACCAGAAGGGGGCTGAAAAACACTCAGAGGCGGTGGCACCACTGGGCTGAAGCAGTGGCACCGCCCAGCACCCGAGTGCTGGGCGGTGACACCTCTGGTTGGGGGTGGCACCGCCCAGCACCCGAACGTTGGGCGGTGGCACCATTTGCTTGCGGTGGCACCGCCAAAGATCGGAACCCAAAGAGAATTTGAATTTTGGAGCCCAAATTTGAATCCTCTTGAGGCCTATAAATACCCCTCAAATCTCAGCTGAGATCACAACCTTTGAGCAGCAAGAGTTTGAGAGAAAGATCTTAGAAAAGTGTTAGCTTGCTTTCTTTTCAATTTGCTAGTGTTCACCTCATCTCTTCTCAAAAAATCTGTAAGAGAGTGAACCGCTTGTAAAGAGTTGTAAGAGGGGTATTTACCCTTCCATTTCAAGAAGCTTGCTAGTGGAAGGTGGGAGCCTCATCAAGAGGGGCCTCGCAAGTGGAGTAGGTCATTTGACCAACCACTCTAAAATCTACGTGATCTGTGGTTTGCGTTTCATTATTGTTATTTATATTATTGCAAAATCTTCTTATATGCTCTAGTTCCTTATTACTTTTGCTGCGATATTTAAGAATACGCTTTCAAGATTAAACTTGTCAAGTTCCGCCTCTTCATAATGAAAGATTTTTTTTTTAAAAACCGAAGTTTTTATCCACTGCACTAATTCACCCCCCCCCTTAAGTGTGCCGCTCGATCCTAACAATTGGTATCGAGAGCCACGGTTTTCTACTTTGGTTTAACACCCAAATAGAAATGGCTCTTTATGGCTTTCAAGAGGGCTTATCGGTTTTTCGGCCCAATCGTTGTTTAAACGGATTTGACTACACTTATTGGAAAACTCGAATGAGAGTTTTCTTGATTTCTATGAATTTGGATTTATGGAATATTGTTGAAAACGGTTTTCAACTTCCCTCTAAACCCGATGAATGAATGGTCGGATTTGGAGAAGAAGTATTTTTCTTTAAACAAAGGCTATGAATGCCTTATTTTGCGCTTTGGACAAAAATGAGTTTAATCGATTTTCTACGCGCAAACGGCTTTCGATATTTGGCGAACACTTAAAATCATGCACGAGGGAACTAGTAGAGTCAAAGACTCGAAAGTTAACATTTTATTGCATGATTTTGAGCTTTTTCAAATGCAACCAAGCGAGACTATAGGCGACATGTACACCCGTTTCACGGATGTCGTCAATGGTTTACAAACTCTTGGCAAATGTTTCTCGAATTTTGAACTTGTTAGTAAAGTTTTACGATCACTTTCTAAAGTTTGGGAATCAAAAGTTACGGCAATACAAGAAACAAAAGATTTAAATATTTTTCCACTTGAAGAACTTATCGGCTCATTGATGACATATGAAATGGTGCGCAATGCACATGATGAACACAATGAACACTTGAACCACCTTCCAATGAACACAATGAACACAATGCATCCATCTTTTCATGTTGTCTCTGTAACTTAGGAGTCATAGAGCCCAACATATAGCACTGAGCAAGAGTGGAGTCACCAATGTACTTCACGTAGCGAGCGATCTCATCCTCGTTTGCCCCTTCTTCGGGCGCAGGCATCACTGTATCAAGGACGTACACGATTTTTTCCGTTGTGAGAATAATTCTCAAGTTACGGAGCCAATCCGTATATTTTGGACCAATGAGGCGGTTGACATCAAGTATGCCACGTAAGGGATTTGAAAGCGACATTTTTTGAAAATAAAGATACAGCAGAAATGAATAACATGCAGATTTTGTAAAAAATAAACTATCAAGATATGGACTTCTATCTTAATATGCTCCCACTATTTTACAAACGAGTCACGCGACACCCTCAAAGATTTTGAAACGGAAGTCTCCCTAGACTTCCAAGGGATCGATCAGGATCCAATCCGCCTTTAGTGTAACCTCGAGGGACTCACCAATCACACTAAGCCTAAAAGGTAGGCAACTCTTGTCGATCACAACTCCTTGTGATTCCCGGCCCCCATTTCGCCTCCTCAATCACTATGGCCTTGATGGACTCGACCAACCATGATGCTCTCGGTTAAGTCAACACCTTTCGTTACAAGATGAGTCTGATTTGATGATATACCCTCGAGAGACTTCGACCAAGTATACCATGCCCTCGTGTCACCTGGTGACATCTCTATATCGTAAGCAAGATAGCTTAATCATGATATAGGTGAGTCTCGAGGGACTCAACCAACTCAACCTACACCGAATCTGGTTCCTACTTATAACGATGGAAGGCCACGTGGGTCAATCTAATTGCCTCACGTTTACCGACTTAATATTATCGAGAGATGTTTCTATGATTTGGTCTCATAATATGACATATCACACATATACATATTTAATATATATCTACATCGCATGCAAATATATATACATATCTAGTATGTGTATAAGCAATTACACCAAATGATCATGGACCATAACCTAATATGATTAGGCCCGAGCCAGTAGGCCTAATCACTCACATCAAGATCTATGTGTGCAACGGTGCATGGAGCATTTCATCCTTGTCGGTTCCGTCGACATCTTGATGCATCTTCATGCATCACGATCGTCCGTCTCGTGGGTCCCGCTATCGCATTCACACTGTGCCTCCTCATGTGATTACAACTTAATCATAGGCACGTAGGCCCGACAATAAACGAGAAATATAATGGAGGTTTACAGACCTCAATAATAATAATCACAGGTACACACATCACACGGTCCATGATCATCCGTCCACACATCAAACATCACATGTATAAATAGTTATCATCATGTAGGACTACTAGATAATAATAATAAATAATAATAATCAACTAAACCTTTTAATTAATTAATATTTTTCTGAAATCAGGGACATTATAGGGAATTTCTAAATTCATAAGGGTATTTTCGTAATTTGGATAAAAGACAGAAATTAAAATTTCTCAAATTTCGAGGGGCAAAATTGTCTTTTACCCATAAAACCCTAATGCTCTTTCCCTTTCTTGCCTGTTGTCACCACACACCCTACCGGCGAACTCCAGGCGGGCGGGCGAGGCACCGCCCTTCGCCAGCGCATCGCCACTGGCGGGGCTATTGGCTGCGGTGGGCGCCTTCAAGCGTCGGGCCTCAAGGCTGCTGTCCCGGCCGGGCGACCGCCCCATGGGGGTTTCGCCCGCCAGAAAGCGGCGCCACCACGCTCATGAGTGGGCCTTTCGAGCGCCGTTGCCTCGAGAGGGTGGTGCTATCCCGGCTGGCAACCGCCCCTGGGGGTTCGCTTATGGGAGTTAGCGACGGCGGCGGCCGCCCTGCCTGCGACGCCTCCGCCTGTGTCGCCAACCCGCCCGCCAAAGAAGAAGCTGCTGCAAAGAAGGTCACGGCCACCAGCAGAGACGACGCGGTATCGCCTCGGCTTGCCTACGGCTGCGTTGCATGCATCGTAGATCGAGGGCAGCAACAGTTGCTGCCCTTCCTTGTTTTTGCGTCAACAATTTTGGCGTCAAAATTCTTCCTAAACACAACACACGCAGTTCAAAACCAATCATTCGCACGAACAACCTGGCTCTGATACCACTGTTGGGAAATCCTTGGGGGCGACATCACATGCGTAGCAAAAGAACAAGAAAACAAAATCTCCGATTCCCAAAGAGATGTTCGTCGTCGTTAGAAGATTGGTACGCAAAAATCCATGAAACATGAAACTGTGTATATAGTAGATTGTGTTACCTACGGAGATCGTATATCCCTATTTCCTTGCATATCGTTAGGAGAGGGTGAAGGGGGTCAAGCGTCCTCCTCTCTAGCGGTGATCCACACGGCAGGGTTGCGACGACGCTCCTCAAAACTCAAGGCCTACTCAGAGGTGGAGATGGAGAGGAGAATAGGAAAAGGCAAACAAAAGCTCTCTAGCCTATGGGGCTATGAATCCCTCCTATTTATAGAGGTCCCCTGTCAAACCCTAATGGGTCCTCCCCTAGTGGGTATTGGATCTGCATCCAATAAGACAAGGGCTCCGTCGGATATCTCATATCCGAACCTCTATTCATCGCAATGCCTACCATATGTGTGTGACCCTCTAGGCCTAATATCGAGCTAGCCGTGAGTCATACCTGTTAGAACTCCTTCAAACTCGCTGAATTATTATCTCTGTAATAATTCACTTCGACTCATCGACTACTTGGACGTGCTTAGGCCACTACTACCAGTAGTCCCCGCACGATACAGGGAATCCAATCCATTGGACCTTTTCGTCCTCGCCATCAGTGTACCTATAGTCCCTCATCCATCAAATATCCTGCAGACCGTATATCGAGCATGGTGTTGTCGGAACCCATACGGTTTCTTCTTGAGTCTCGCTTCTAATCAGATTCTCCCTAGAGAACTCTTTCTCTCTCAACCCGAATGACCCTGGCCGTAGATTTGTCTCCGAGCAAGAACACATGGGATATTCCTCTCATGATGCCGAGAGTGGATGATCCTCTATCGACACTCAATAGCCCTCATAAGGTCGACTACCACTCCCAATGACCAGTAGTACTAGATTTGGGACAACCAAACCTATAAGTCTGTATCAAAGAGTGGAGCACTCATACAGACATCCTTCGTGTCTCAAGTCTAAGGACCGGATACACCACTAGGACTACATGTAATCGCTGTTTGACAATAAGGCATCATCAACCATCCAAAGATTCCGTAAGCGGATCAATCGAACTCATTCTCCAATGAGCACCTGTATCAGATCCCTAGTGTCCCTACACAAGCAGCTATGAGACCACCTGCATCCATCATATGGACGGGTATACAAAGCACACCAGTCTGTCCGGTTATCATGATATCCCTCTCGAGTAACCTATGACCGGGATTATTTAGGATATGTGTTTAAAGGTGAATCGATCTCACTATCGTGATCTCATCACGATCCGATTCCCATTGCACAAATCCAATGACATCACAGTATATGTATGCATTTATGCAATAGTTATAAAGTGATATATGCTATAATATAATAAGCAAAAAGATTCTATATTAAGTCACACGTGTCATCACTCACGTGATTGGCTTGCTGGGCACCTATGACTAGCAGTAGTCCCTAGATGATACAGGAGAATCCAGACCTATTTGTCCTCAGTTACCGTGTACCTATAGTCCCTAATCCATCTAATATCCCAAAGACCGTATATCGAGCATGGTGCTATCAGACGCATACGGTTTCTACTCGAATCTTGCTCTAATCGGATTCTCCCGGAGAACTCCTTTTCTCTCAACCCGAATGACCCTAGCCAGGGATTTGTCTGAGCAAGAACACATGGGATATTCCTCTCATAACGCTAGGAGTGGATGATCCTCTATTGACACTCAATAGCCCTCGTAAGGTCGACTACCACTCCTAATGACTAGCTGTACTAGATTTGGGATAGCCAAACCTATAAATCTGGTATTAAAGAGTGGAGCACTCATACAGGATATCCTTGGTGTCTCAAGTCTAAGGACCAGATACACCACTAGGACTACAAAATCGCTGTCTGACAATAAGGCATCATCAACCATCCAACATTCCGTAAGCGGATCAATCATTGAACTCATTCTCCAATGAGCACCTGTACCGTATCCCTAGTGTCCCTACACGAGCGGCTATGAGACCAGCTGCATCCCTCATATGGATGGGTATACAGCACACCAGTCTGTCCGGTTGTCATGATGTCCCTCTCGAGTAACCTGTGATCGGGATTATTTTGGATCTATGTTTAAAGGTGAATCAATCTCATTATCGTGATCTCATCACGATCCGATTCCCATTGCACAAATCCAAGGACATCATAATATATATATATATATGCATATACGTAACAGTTATAAAGTGAAATATACCAAAATATAATAAGCAAAAAAATTTTGTATCAAGTCACACGTGCCATCACTCACGTGATTGGCTTGCTGGGCACCTATAACTAGCAATCTCCCACTTGACCTAAAGTTAATCACCTATGTGTCTGATCCCCATCAGACCCCTATGACGCTTAAAGACAATATAAGACAACGACTTTGTCAATGGATCTGCAATGTTATCTTCGGATGGAACTCTTTCCACTGCTACATCTCCTCGGGTTACGATCTCTCTGATAAGGTGGAACCTCCTCAGAACATGCTTAGATTTCTGATGAGACGTAGGTTTCTTCACTTGAGCAATCGCCTCGTTGTTATCGCAATATAAGGAGATCGGCTCCTCGCTACCCAGCACGACTCCCAAATCTGTGATGAACTTCTTCACCCAGACTCCCTCCTTTGCTGCATCTGATGCAGCAATGTACTCCGCCTCTATGGTTGAGTCAGTAGTAGTATCTTGTTTGGAACTCTTCCAGCATACTGCTCCTCCATTCAAGGTGTACACGTACCCCAAATTCGACTTGCTATCATCGACATCAGACTGAAAACTTGAGTCCGTGTAGCCTTCAACCTTAAGGCTACTACCTCCATATATTAGTAAAAGATCCTTAGTCCTTCTCAAGTACTTCAGGATACACTTTACTACTTTCCAGTGCTCCAAGCTTGGATCCGCTTGATACCTGCTCGTGACACTCAGAGCATGCGCTATATCAGGCCTCGTACATAGCATGGCATACATGATAGACCCTATTGCTGAGGCATAAGGTATCATATCCATGTTCGCCCTTTCTTTTGGATTCTTTGGGGACATACTCGTAGAAAACGATATCCCATGTCTCATCGGTATGAGACCTCTTTTGGAATTTTCTATGCTAAACCTTTTGACAACGGTTTCTATGTACCTGGACTGGGACAAGCCAAGCATCCTCTTGGATCTATCTCTATAGATTTTAATCCCCAAGATATAGGATGCTTCCCCTAAGTCCTTCGTGGAGAAGTGTTTAGATAACCAACTCTTTACTGTGGATAGCATTCCTACGTCATTCCCAATGATCAGGATGTCATCCACATATAACACCAAAAAGGTGATAGTGCTCCCACTTACCTTCCTGTACACACAAGGCTAATCTTTGTTCTTAACGAAGTCATAAGATCTGATTGCCTCATCAAATCTTATGTTCCAACTTCGGGAAGCTTGCTTTAGTCCATAAATAGATCTAAGCAACCTACACACTTTATTTGGGCAGTTCTTGGATATGAATCCCTCAGGTTGTATCATATACACCTCCTCCTCGAGATTCCCATTGAGAAATATGGTTTTCACATCCATCTATCAGATCTCATAATCATAGTGTGTTGCAATAGCCAATAGAATTCTGATGGATTTCCGCATTACTACGGGTGAGAAGGTTTCATCGTAGTCAATATCTTGCCTTTAATGATACCCCTTAGCCACTAGTCTTGCTTTATAGGTCTCTACCTTTCCATCTACTCCAATCTTTTTCTTAAAGATCCACTTGCAACCGATGGGTACAATACCTTCGGTCGCATCAACTAGGTTTCAAACCTTGTTGGAGTACATAGAATCCATATCAGAATTCATGGCTTCTTGCCACTTCCCGGAGTCTATACTCATAATAGCCTCCTTGTAGGTCTAAGGATCAATATCCTCAACATCCTCTCTCCTAATATGTCCCACATATCTCTCAGGATGATAAGATACTCTATCAGACCTACGTAAAATTGAAACTTATGTATTATGTACTTGAATAGACTCGGGCTGTAGAGTGGTGCTTAAGCTTGGTTCTCCAACCTCGCTTAACTCTATCATTCTCCCACTATCTCCGCCCAGAATGTGTTCCTTCTCAAGGAACACTACTCTCTTAGCTACAAAGACCTTTTGGTCCTCAAGATGATAGAAATAATACCCACAAGTTTCCATAGGGTATCCCACAAATTTGCATCGCTCTGTCCTTGATTCTAACTTATCAGGGTTGTGTCTTTTAACATGGGCAAGGCAGCCCCAAATCTTAAGAACCTTAAGATCAGGCTTCTTCTCTTTCCATATCTCATATGGTGTAGACACTACTGACTTAGTTGGAACTCTATTCAGAAGGTAAGCTACGGTCTCTAGGGCATATCCCTAGAATAAGATGGGTAGGTCAACGAAACTCATCATAGACCGTACCATATCTAATAGTGTATGATTTCTCCTTTTAGAGACACCATTGAGCTAAGGTGTATAAGGAGGTATCCATTGGGATAATATCCCATGATCCTTGAGGAACTGAGTAAACTCTGTACTTAAGTACTCACCTCCTCGATCTGATCGAAGAGTTTTGATACTCTTTCCAGTTTGGTTCTCCACCTCATTCTTATACTCTCTAAATTTCTCAAAGGCCTCGGACTTGTACTTCATTAAGTATACATATCCATACCTTAAGAAATCATCAGTAAAAGTAATGAAATAGGAGCAACCACCAATGACATGAGTTGACAATGGTCCACATACATCACTATGTATGAGTTTCAACAGCTCAGTGGCTCTATCTCCAGTTCCACTAAATGAAGAGTTGGTCAGTTTTTCGCGAAGGCAAGGCTCGCAAGTTGCATATGACTCATAGTCGAATGTATCTAGATATCCATCATTTAGCAACTTTTGAATCATTCTTTCATGGATGTGACCTAGCCTACAATGCCACAAGTATGCACCGTTCATCTCATCTCGTTTCCTCTTGGACATATTTATATTTATGAATGTACCTGAAGCCTATCTTTATCATAGTGGAAGCTCTGGCCTTTGTCCTTTATTGGGTCTTTCTTAGCAACCTTTACTTTACTTGGTCTGCCCTTGTCCTTTCCCTTCTTATGGGACCTTTTTGCTTTCCTTTTCTTTCTAGTCTCACCAATGTAGAGAACTAGCTTCTCTTTCTTAATAGTACTCTGTACCTCCCTCAACATATTGAGGAGCTTTGGGAGAGTCATCTCAAGCTTGTTCATATTAAAATTCATTATGAACTGTGAAAAGGAATCTGGTAGGGACTGAAGCATAATGTCCACACACAAGTTATCCTCTAGGACCATTCCTAGACCTGTGAGTTTCTCTATCCACTCAATCATCTTTAGGGCATGGTTCTGAACCGGTGTCCCCTCAGTCATCCTAGCGCGGAAGAGACTCTTAGATATCTCATATCGCTGAGTCCTTCCCTGTTCCTTAAACAATTTAAGGACTTGTAGGAGAATGGATCTGGCATCCATCTTTTCATGTTATCTCTGTAACTCAGGAGTCATAAAGCCCAACATATAGCACTGAGCAAGAGTGGAGTCATCAATGTACTTCACGTAGCGAGCGATCTCATCCTTGCTTGCCCCTTCTTTGGGTGCAGGCATCACTATATCAAGGACGTACACGATTTTCTCCACCGTGAGAATAATTCTCAAGTCACAGAGCTAATCTGTATAATTTAGACCAGTGAGACGGTTGACATCAAGTATGCCACGTAAGGGATTTGAAAGTGACATTTTCTAAAAATAAAGATGCAGCAGAAATGAATAACATGCAGATTTTGCAAGAAATAAACTATCAATATATGGACTTCTATCTTAATATGCTCCCACTATTTTACTAACGAGTCACGTGACACCCTCAGCACGTGAAACGAAAGTCTCCGGTAGACTTCTAGTGGGGATCAGGATCCAATTAGCGTCTTAGTGTAAACTCGAGGGACTCAACCAATCACACTAAGCCTAAAAGGTAGGCAACTCTTGCCGATCACAACACCGTGTGATTCCCATCCTGTTCGACCTCCGAATCATCATGGTCTCGAGGGACTCGACCAACCATGATGCTCGGTTAAGTCAACACCTTCGTTACAAGATGAGTCTACTTTGATAATATACCCTCGAGGGACTCGACCAAGCATACCATGTCTTCAGGTCACTGGTGACATATCTATATCATAAGCAAGATAGTGAATCACGATATAGGTGAGTCTCGAGGGACTCGACCAACTCAACCTACACCAGGAATTGGTTCCTACTTATAACGATGCAAGGCCACGTGGGTCAATCTAATTGTCTCATGTTTACCGACTTAATATTATCGAGAGAGATGTTTCTATGATTTGGTCTCCTAATATGACATGTCACACATATACATATTTAATATATATCTACATCGCATGCAAATATATATACATATCTAGTATGTGTATAAGCAATCATACCAGATGATCATGGACCACAACCTAATGTGATTAGGCCCGAGCCAGTAGGCCTAATCACTCACATCAAGATCTATGTGTGCAACGGTGCATCTCCTTGCCCTGTGATCGTCCATCTCGTCCTCGTCGGTTCCGTCGACATCTCGATACATCTTCATACATCGCGATCATCAATCTCGTGGGTCCCGCTATCACATCCACGCTCCCGCTGCGCCTCCTCATGCGATTACAACTTAATCATGGGCATGTAGGCCCAACAATAAACGAGAAATATAATGGAGGCTCGCAGACCCCAATAATAATAATAACAAGTACACACATCACACGGTCCATGATCATCCGTCCACACATCATACAACACATGTATAAATAATCATCATCATGTAGGACTACTAGATAATGATAAAAAATAATAATCAACTAAACCTTTTAATTAATTAGTATTTTATGAAATCATGGACATATAGGGAATTTCTGAATTCATAGGGGTATTTTCATAATTTGGACAAAAGATAGAAACTGAAATTTCTCAAATTCACAGGGGCAAAACTATCTTTTTGCCTAAGAATGCCCTAATGCCCTACTCCCCTGGTGCCGCCGTCGTCGCCACCCTACTGGCGGCGGCCTGTGCGGTGGGGCGGGGGCGCTGCCCTCGCCTGCAGGCGGCACGCCCGCTGGTGGCGCTACTGGAAAATCTTGGGGGCGACATCACATGCGCAACAGAAGAATAAGAAAACAAAATCCTTGATTCCCAAAGAGATGTTTGTCGTCATGCGAAGATTGGTGCGCAAAATCCGCGAAATTGAAAAACTAC
The DNA here is from genome assembly GCA_900464855.2 of Musa schizocarpa. Taxonomy (NCBI): domain Eukaryota; kingdom Viridiplantae; phylum Streptophyta; class Magnoliopsida; order Zingiberales; family Musaceae; genus Musa; species Musa schizocarpa. Next base: position 18,877,295 of record LS990915.1, read on the forward strand.
GTATAGAGTAGATTGTGTTACCTAGGGAGATCGTATATCCCTGTTTCCTTGCAGATCTTTAGGAGAGGGTGAAAGAGGTCAAGCGTCCTCCTCTCTAGCAGTGATCCACATAGCAGGGCTGCGACGACGCTCCTCAAAACTCCAAGCCTGCTTTGAGGTAGAGAGGGGAAAGAGAATAGGAGAGGCAAGCAAAGACTCTGGCCTATGAGACTCTGAATCCCTCATATTTATAGAGGTCTGCTGTCAAACCCTAATGAATCCTCCCCTAGTAGGTATTGGATCTGCATCCAATAACCCAATGATAAGACCCTAAAGTCTTATTGTCGCTTTGATACCAAATGATAAGACCCTAAAGTCTTATCATCGAAGAAAGGGGAGAAATGGGGATGATAATGATCGCTTCGAGGGGATCGACCTCCTTGATCGCTTCGAGGGGATTGGCCCTCCTTGATCACTTCGAGGGAATCGGCCCTCCTTGATCACTTCGAGGAGATCGGCCTCCTAGGGTTTGTCAAAAGACAAAATAGTATTTTTCATAGATTATTGAAAAGAAGCAGTTACATCCCTATTTATAGAGTTTCACCCAAAGTCTATCAGGACTTGAACTCTAATAATAAATAAATATTAAATAAATCTCTACTTGACTCTAACTGAACCAAACCGACTCAATAAACAACTGGACTAAACAGACTCAATAAACATTATTCAAAAGCTCAGAAAAAGGTTCCTAATAGTTCCTCCCTCTTCAAATCAGCCTTGTCCTCAAGGCTGAGCAGCATCAATCTCGGGAAACTTGTCTTTTAGCACTTTAGTCATAGGCTATCTGCAACGCATCACAACCCGTTGATCAAGTATGGTCTCCACTTTTTTACAATGTAAGCAATAGGTCGATCTTTCAGTGTAGTAATCGTTGCAAGAAATTCCTGGCCTTTGCTATCATAAGTTAAAATCCATCCATCAGCTTCGAATATATCATAGCCTTCAATATGGTGGGCTAATTGGGCTGTAATTTTCCTGTCCATAAAATTATTAGTGCTATCTGTATCAATCAAAATAGTAACAAGTTGATGCTTCAAAGTTCCTCCGATTTTCATAGTTTGTGGGTTAGTGTAGCCAGCCAATGCATGTACTGTATGTGTAATGGCTTCAATATCTTCATCGGTTTTCATACCTTTATGATCGGAGTCCAACTCTTTTACTTCCGGTTCCTCTCTAATTGGCTCAATCATCAGAAGTTGCCCTTGTTTACATCGGTGCTTCATACTCCAATTTTCATCATAGTACAAATCCCTTGCTGATCTTTCCTTGCCAATTTTTTTCTCATGTAGATTTGCAAATGAGATCACAGCTATCATAGTGCGGGGTTAACAAGCCTTAACTTCACACCGAATCTCTGGAATAAGCCCTTCAATAAATATATCCAGAAGTTGTCGGTTTGACCAATCTCTAGCTTGATTTGATAATTTTTCAAACCTACTTTGATATTCTAACACCGTAGAAGTCTGACGAATTTTGGCAAGCTGGCAATCAATATTCTCATATTCGGATGGGCCAAAGCGAACAAGAAGTCCTCTTTTGAACTGCTCCCACGAAGGAACTCCGTGGAAAGTTTCATACCAATCGTACAACTGGAGTGCATCTCCCTCGAGTTGGATTGAGGCCACTTCTACCTTGGATTCTTCTGGGGTTCTGTGAAAACGAAAAAAATTTTCTGCCTCAGAGATCCAATTGGTCGGATCTCCATCTTTCCATCTCGGAAATTCCATCTTCATGTGTGAGTAATTTGTGTCACAATCTTGGGGCCCTTTTCCTGTATTTTCAGATCTGTGCAACGTAAAACTTGAGCTCTCACCTTGTTGAAATTTACTAAGGCTCCCCAGTAAGTCCTTTTTGAAATCATTAAGTACTTCTTGTAACCGGTTCTCAATTCTAATTTCTAATGCTTCCATTTATGCTTTCACTGAGTTATCGGTGGCCATTTCGTAAGACTGTAAATCTGTAATCTCAACTCCTATTTCTGGTGTTGGTCAAAGGCATCAATCACTGTCCTATTTGGTGCTGCTGTTGTGACGCAGTCGGTGGCAACACTATGGGAATGAAGGGTTACTGCGAGGATGCGGGGATGTAACTGCGGTCGTCGCGTGGGAGGCAGCGATGCTTGTTGTGGTCGCTGCGTAGAGGGATCGCTGTTGCTGAGGACTTGGAGGCAACGATGGTGGTGCAGCTAGAGCAGCACCGCCAAGGGCTCACCGCTGCGATGGCGCGGATGGAAGGCAGCGTTGCTCTGTTTCTATCACAATACGGAAGGAGGCGCTGGTGAGAGGCAACGATGCTTATTGCAGTCGTTGCGTGGAGGGATCGCTGCTGCTGAGGGTTGGGAGGCAGCGATGGTGGTGTGGTTGGGGGCAGCGTCGGTAAGGACTCGTCGCTACGGTGGCTGCGATGGAGGAGGAGTTGCTGCCCTGTGTTTTTGTCACCGTGTGAGATGAGAGCGCCGAGGCTGAAAGGCGACAATTGTGACTGCTGTGACCCAAGGAAGCAATCACCGAGCAGCCAGGTTGAGGCTGCGGTGATGGCAACCAACAACTGCAGCAGCGAAGGCAGAACAAGAGGGAGATGGTGTTGTAGCGGCCGGGGTTGAGGCTGCAGTGGCAACCGGCGACAGCGGCAAAGATGCAGAGCAAGGGTGCAGATCGAGGGGGTTGAGGTGAAGGCTGCGGTGGCTGGCAGCAGCAGTCGTTGCTGGCCGGAGGGTAGCGGCGGCGGTGGAGAAGGAGGCAGGCTGGGCGGCGAGCGGCGTCGTCGCTGGCTGGGCAGCAGCGGTGACGGTGGTGGCAACCGGCGTTCGCAGCAGCAAGAGGATTGCCCTGTTTCTCGGTCACAAGGGGGCAGAGCAAGGGGGAGTGGCGGCGGTCGTTCTCGCCCGAGCCAGGGGGAGCGGCGGCTGGGAGGCGAGCAGCGGTCGTCGCACGGTGGCTGGCAGTGGTGGTGGGTCGGCTGGAAGGCGACGGCGCTCGAGGCGTGGCTGCGATCGACGAGGGACTGCGGCAACAGAGGAAGCTCTGTTTCTGCAACCGCTGCAAGGAGGGGCTGCGGCAACCGGCGGCTGCGGCTGCGGTGCCGGTGGTCCTTCTCGCTCGAGCGAGATGGGGACGCGAGGAGAAACGGTCGATGGCCGGGTGATCGAGCGGCGGCGATGCGGCTGGGAAAAGTGGTGGTGACGCGGCTGGGAACAAGGGCAATCCGTGAGTTGCCCTGTTTCGGTCGCCGCGAGGAGGGCGACAATCGGCGGCTGCGGCTGCGACCCAAGGGGAGGCGGGCGGCGGTGGAGAGGCAGCGGTGGTGGCGCCGCTGGGAGCAGCGTCACCAACGATCGCCGAGGAGGAGAGGTCGAGCGGCTGCGCTGCGACGCAAGGGGAGGCGGGCGGCGGCAGTTGGGCTGGGATGGACGCTGGCAGCGTCGTCTCCTGGCCGGAGAACAGCGGCGGCGGTGGTCGCCAGCCGGGAAGCGGGGCGATGGTGGGCGCTGGCCGGAGAGCAGCAGCGGCGGATGGGCTGGCCGGAAGCAGGGGACGCAGGGGTGGCTGCGGCTTCTTCTTCGTGTTTCTTATTTTTTTTTTTTTTTTTTGAACGAGATGGGGGCAGTGAGGAGGTCGAGCGGTGGTCGAAGATCGCTGGCGGGGGAAACAGCAACAACGGTGAAGAAAGAGTTGCCTTGTAGTGGTAGTGGGGATGAAGGGAAGCAATGCTGTGGTGGGCTGCGCCAAGGATCGTTACTCTGATACCAAATGATAAGACCCTAAAGTCTTATCGTCGCTCTGATACCAAATGATAAGACCCTAAAGTCTTATCGTTGAAGAAAGGGGAGAAATGAGGATGATAATGATCGCTTCGAGGGGATCGGCCTCCTTGATCGCTTGGATCGCTTCGAGGGGTTCGGCCCTCCTTGATCACTTCGAGAGATTCGGCCCTCCTTGATCACTTCGAGGGGATCGACCCTCCTTGATCGCTTCGAGGGGATCAACCTCCTAGGGTTTGTCAAAAGACAGAATAATATTTTTCATAGATTATTGAAAAGAAGCAGTTACATCCATATTTATAGAGTTTCACCCAGAGTCTATCAGGACTTGAACTCTAATAATAAATAAATATTAAATAAACCTCTACTTGACTCTAACTGAACCGACTCAATAAACAACTGGACTAAACAGACTCAATAAACATTATTCAAAAGCTCAGAAAAAGGTTCCTAACACCCAAGCCTTTTAGATTAGTGGATCTTTATCCAATAATCTCTCATGGGCTCTTATTGGATCTCGTCCATGGGATCTAATAATTCAGGGGCTTATTGGATATCCAATAAGACAAGGGCTCCGTCGGATATCTCATATCCGAACATCTACTCATCGCAATGCCTACCATATGTGTGTGACCCTCTAGGCTCAATATTGAGCTGGCCGTGAGTCATACTTGTCAGAACTCCTTCTAACTCAGTGAATTATTATCTCTGTAATAATTCACTCGACTCATCGACTACGAACGTACTAGGCCACTACGCCGTAGTCCCCAGACGATACAGGGGAATCCAATCCATTGGACCTGTCTGTCCTCAGTTATCGTGTACCTACAGTCCCTCATCCATCTAATATCCTAGAGACCGTATATCGAGCATTTACAGTTTCTACTCGAGTCTTGCTCTAATCGGATTCTCCCGGAGAACTCTTTTTCTCTCAACCCGAATGACCCTGGCCAAGGATTTGTTTGAGGAAGAACACATGGGATATTCCTCTCATGACGTCGAGAGTGGATGATCCTCTATTGACACTCAATAGCCCTCGTAATGTCGACTACCACTCCCAATGACCAGTTGTATTAGATCTGGGACAGCCAAATCTATAAGTCTGGTATCAAAGAGTGGAGCACTCATACAAGACATCCTTGGTGTCTTAAGTCTAAGGACCAGATACACCACTAGGACTATGGAATCGCTGTCTGACAATAAGGTATCATCAACCATCCAGCATTCCGTAAGCGGATCAATCAGTAAACTCATTCTCCAATGAGCACCTGTACTGTATCCCTAGTGTCCCTACACGAGCAAATATGAGACCAGCTGCATCCATCATATGGACGGGTATATAGCACACCAGTCTGTCCGGTTATCACGATGTCCCTCTTGAGTAACTTGTGAACGGGATTATTTAGGATATGTGTTTAATGGTGAATCAATTTCATTATCGTGATCTCATCACGATCAGATTCCTATTGCACAAATCCAAGGACATCACAATATATATATATATATATATATATATATATATATATATATATATATATATATATATAATAGTTATAAAGTGATATATGCCAAAATATAATAAGCAAAAAAATTCTGTATCGAGTCACACGTGCCATCACTCACGTGATTGGCTTGCTGGGCACCTATAACTAGCATAATAGACATAGGGACTTGTTTTGCTTAGCAAATGTATTAGGATTTCATAGTTAGCACATAATTGGGCTTGGATTTGGGCCAACTCAAATAGGGCCAGCTATGCCCATGTAAGAACTATATTGGGCATAATAAGAAGCCCAAATAGTGCCCCGAGAAGTCTCACCGTCGTGACACAGTCTTCGAGACTATGTCAGGTGATGGCATCGCCCAGCACTGCCCCCCAAGCGATGGTACCGTCAGACCTGGGCAGTGGTATCACCCAGGACAGTGTTAGTGTTGATTGACACTAGGAGGTGGTACCGCCCGTGCTCGGGGAACCCGGGATGAAAAAGTTTTAGGCTCCAAATTTGAATCAACTTGAAGCCTATAAATACCCCTCTCATCCTTGGTTAAATCATACAAGCATAGAGAGTTTAAAAAGAAAGAAACACTGCTAAAATCTTGTGTGATCTCCTCTCCCTCTTCTAAGTGTTAGACTAGTTTGAGAGAGGAGTAAGTGGGTGCTTGTAAGGGTTGTCTCTTAAACCCGGTAAAAGGAGAAGAGGGGTGTATAAGGTGATTGGCCTTCGTCTATTGAAGGAAGGCCTCTAGTGGACGTTGGTGACCTCGTCGAAGGAGGAAGCAGAAAGTGGATGTAGGTCACGTTGACCAAACCACTCTAAAACTATTGTGGTCTCTAGTTTGCATTTTATTCTTGCCATTTACATACTGCCAACTACTTTAACTAGTCACTATGCTTCCAAGTTATTAAGTTTTCGAAATCAGTTTTTTGTTGGAAACAATTTTATCGCAACGAAGTTTTTGAAGAAGTAATTTTTATTCGCTGCACTAATTCACCCCCCTCTTAGTGCCGACCTCTTGATCCTAACAGTATTAGCCGAAGGTTTCGGGCCATAGGTTCAGGCATCGGGCCAAGAAGAGCATAAACTGCGCTAAAGAAATCGGAGTTACGAAGGTCAACTGACCGATTGGGCAATAGGCCGTAAGAGAGGACGATGCGTCGAAGAATCGAACGAAGCGTCGATGAACCAATGATATATCAGACAACATTTGATTCAAGCTTTGCAATAATTGTCTAGATCGAAGTAGGTTTTAAGTGTAATTGGGTTAGAATTAGGCCAACTCAATTAGGGGCCAATTAGGCCCAAGTTTGGGCTATGTTGGGCTAAGTGAAAGGCCCAAACAATAACCCAACAGATGAAACTATCGATGGCATAGTCTCCGAGACTGTGTCAGACATGGTACCGCCCAGACTCGGTCTCCGAGACTATCAGGCAATGGTACCGCCCAAACATAGTCTCCTAAGCGATGGTACTGCTAGACTGGGTGGTGGTACCACCTAGTGTTAGTGTTGCAAGCAATGGTACCACCCAGCACAAGCGGTGGTACCGCCAATACCTCAAAAATTAGGGATGAGACATTTTTAGGCTCCAAGTTTGAATCCACTTAAGGCCTATAAATACCCCTCTCATCCCTGGTTAAGACATACAAGTACAGAGAACTTAAAAGTGGGAAAACACTACAACAATCACTTGGGAGATTCCCTCCTCTAGCTCTAAATTTAGAATTCTGTTTAGGGAGGAGTGAGTGGTTGTAAAAGGTTGTCTCCTAAACCTATGAAAAGGAGAAGAGGGGTGTAAAAGGGTAGTTGATATTCGCTTATTGAAGGAAAATCGGTAGTGAAAGCTAGTGGCCTCGAGTGAAGAGGAATCGGGAGTAGATGTAGGTCACGATGATCAAACCACTATAAATTCCGATGTGTTCTTTCCTTACTGCTTATTCTATTTACTGCATTACAAACTATCCAATCCTCTCTTCTCTATTCACTTGCAAACTTATACGAGTCAAACAAATGGTTTTCGTTGAAAATGGTTTTCGTTGAAAATGGTTTTTATCGTACGAAGATTTCTGACTTAACGTAATTTTATTGTTGCACTAATTCCCCTCTTAGTGCCGACTCGATCCCAACAAGTTTAGGTCTAATTGAGTCGGTATTGAGGTGAAAAAATGTCAACTCAATTAGGAGCCAATTGGGCCTATTGTTTGGCTCATTTAGTGTCCTGTAGCAGGATCTAACAATGGTACCACCCAGACACAGTCTTCAAGATTGTGTCAGGCGGTGGTACCTCCAGATTGGGCGATGGTGGTGTCCAGACATAATCTTCAAGATTGGGCAGTGGTACCGCCGAGTGTTAGTATGTCATGTGGTGGTACCACCCAGTGTCAGACTGGCAGGTGGTGGTACCACCCAGTACTAGCGGTGGTACTGTCAGTACCCCGAAAACTCAAGATAAGAACATTTAGGTTCTAAATTTGAATCAATTTGGGGCCTATAAAAACTGTTGGAACTCATACATAGTGATGTATGTGGACCCATGTCAACTCATGCCATTGGTGGTTACTCCTACTTCATTACCTTTACTGATGATTTCTCAAGGTATGGATATGTATACTTAATGAAGTACAAGTCCGAGACCTTTGAGAAATTCAGAGAGTATAAGAACGAGGTGGAGAATCAGACTGGAAAGAGTATCAAAACTCTTCGATCAGATCGAGGAGATGAGTACTTAAGTACAGAGTTTACTCAGTTCCTCAAGGACCATGAAATATTATCCCAATGGACACCTCCTTATACACCTTAGCTCAATGGTGTCTCTGAAAGGAGAAATCGTACACTATTATATATGGTATGATCCATGATGAGTTTCGCTGACCTACCTATCTCATTCTAGGGATATGTCATAGAAACCGTAGCTTACCTTCTAAATAGAGTTCCAACTAAGATGGTAGTGTCACACCATATGAGATATGGAAAGGGAAGAAGCCTGATCTTAAGGTTGTTAAGAATTAGGGCTGTCCTACCCACGTTAAAAGACACAACTCCGATAAGTTAGAATCGAGGATAGAGCGATGTAAATTTGTGAGATACCCCAAGAAAACTTGAGGGTATTATTTCTATCATCTAGATGACCAAAAGGTCTTTGTAGCTAAGAGAGCAGTGTTCCTTGAGAAGTAACACATTCTTGGCAGAGATAGTGGGAGCATGATAGAGTTGAGCGAGGTTAGAGAACCAAGCTCAAGCACCACTCTATAGCCTGAGTCTGTTCAGGTACCTAATACACAAGTTTCAACTTTACATAGGTCTAACAGAGTATCCCATCCTCCTGAGAGATATTTGGGACATATTAGAAGAGAGGATATTAAGGATATTGATCCTCAAACCTACGAGGAGGCTATTATGAGTATAGACTCCGGGAAGTGGCAAGAAGCCATGAATTCTGAGATGGATTCTATGTACTCCAATAAGGTTTGAAACCTAGTTGATGCGCTCGAAGGTATTGTACCCATCGGTTGCAAGTGGATTTTTAAGAAAAAGATCGAAATAGATGAAAATGTAGAGACCTATAAAGCAAGGTTAGTGGTTAAGGGTAATCGTCAAAGGCAAGGTGTTGACTACGACGAAACCTTCTCACTCGTAGCAATGCTGAAATCCATCAGAATTCTATTGGCTATTGCAGCACACTATGATTATGAGATTTGGCAGATGGATGTGAAAACCACATTCCTCAATGGGAACCTTGAGAAGGAGGTATATATGATGCAACCTGAGGGATTCATATCCAAGAATTGCCCAGATAAGGTGTGTAGGTTGCTTAGATCCATTTATAGACTAAAGCAAGCTTCCCGAAGTTGGAACAAAAGATTTGATGAGGGAATCATATCTTATGACTTCGTTAAGAACGAAGATGAGCCTTGTGTATATAGGAATGTAAGTGGGAGCGCTATCACCTTTTTGGTGTTATATATGGATGACATCCTGATCATTGGGAATGACGTAGGAATGCTATCCATAGTAAATGCTTGGTTATCTAGACACTTCTCCATGAAGGACTTAGGCAAAGCATCCTATATCTTGGGGATTAGAATCTATAGAGATAGATCCAAGAGGATGCTTGGCTTGTCCCAGTCCAGGTACATAGAAACCATTATCAAAATGTTTGGCATGGAAAATTCCAAGAGAGGTCTCATACTGATGAGACATGGGATATCGCTTTCTACGAATATGTCCCCAAAGACTCTTGAAGAAAGGGCAAACATGGATATGATACCTTATGCCTCAGTAATAGGGTCTATCATGTATGTCATGCTATGTACTAGGCCTGATATAGCACATGCTTTGAGTGTCACGAGCAAGTATCAAGTGGATCCAGGCTTGGAGCACTGGAAAGCAGTAAAGTGTATCCTTAAGTACTTGAGAAGGACTATGGATCTTTTACTAGTATATGAAGGTAGTAGCATTAAGGTTGAAGGCTACATAGACTCAAGTTTTCAATCTGATGTCGATGATAGCAAATTGAATTCGGGGTATGTGTACACCTTGAATGGAGGAGCAGTGAGATGGAAGAGTTCCAAGCAAGATACTACTGATGACTCGACTATAGAGGCAGAGTAAATTGCTACATCAAATACAGCAAAGGAGGGAGTCTGGGTGAAGAAGTTCATCACAAATTTGGGAGTCGTGCCGGGTAGCGAGGTGCTGATCTCTTTATATTACGACAACAACGAGGTGATTGCTCAAGCGAAGGAACCTATGTCTCATCAGAAATTTAAGCATGTTCTGAGGAGGTTCCACCTTATCAGAGAGATCGTAACTCGAGGAGATATAGTAGTGGAAAGAGTTCCATCCGAAGATAACATTGCAGATCCTTTGATAAAGCCGTTGTCTCAGATTGTTTTTGAGCATCACAGGTGTGTGATGGGGATCAGACACATAGGTGATTGACTTTAGGTCAAGTGGGAGATTGCTAGTTATAAGTGCCTAGCAAGCCAATCACGTGAGTGATGGCACATGTGACTTACAGAATCTTTTTGCTTAATATATTTTGGCATATATCACTTTATAACTATTACAGATATGCATATATATATTGTGATATCCTTGGATTTGTGCAATGAGAATCAGATCGTGATGAGATCACGATAATGAGATTGATTCACCTTTAAACACATATCCTAAATAATCCCGGTCATAGGTTACTCGAGAGGGACATCGTGATAACCTGACAAACTAGTGTGCTGTATACTCGTCCATATGATGGATGCAGCTGGTCTCATAGCTACTCATGTAGGGACACTAGGGATACAGTATAGGTGCTCATTGGAAAATGAGTTCACTGATTGATCCGCTTACGGAATGCTGGATGGTTGATGATGCCTTATTGTCAGATAGCGATTTCGTAGTCCTAGTGGTGTATCTAGTCCTTAGACTTGAGACACTAAGGATGTCCTGTATGAGTGCCCCATGTTAGGATCAAGAGCACTTAGAGGGGGGGGGGGGAATTAGTGAAGCGGAAAACTTTCGACTATTGTGTTCGTACATTGAAATCCGATTCCGACGTAAAAGTCATTTCATGCAAATAATAACTTTGAAAGCTTACAGAAATGTATTTAAAGTAAAGTAAGGCAGGAAGTTTGCAGTTAAGATAGATATCAGAATGTAAGCGCAAACTGAAATATGATGTTCGTACGATAAAACCGATTTCCAACATAAAACCATTTTCGAAAACTTAACTTGAAAGTGAGTTCATAAAAAAGCAGAAGGCAGTAAGCTATTGAGGAGGTTTGCAGTAAAGATAAAATGCTCAAAGTAAATGCAAACCGAGATTTAGAGTGGTTCAGTCAATTTTGACCTATATCCACTTTTGGCTTCCTCCACCAATGAGGTCACCGACATCCACTAGAGGCCTTTCTTCAATAGGCGAAGGCCAATCACCCTTTTATAATTTCACTCCTTTTGATAGGATTATGAGACAACCCTTACAAACTTTTCTCTCGTCTCTTGAAAGATCAAAACATGGAAAAAGAGGGAGGAGAACTTATAGCCTTTACAACACTTTTGAGCTCTAAAAATCACAGAGTATGATTGGATTTTCGGTGCCCTTTCATGTAGGAAAGGGTGGGGTATATATAGGCCCCAAACTAGTTTGAATTGGGAGCTCAAAAATGTCTCTTCTCATATTTCCGGGGTCCTGGCGGTACCACCTCCTGACTGGGGCGGTATAACCGCCTGGCAGCTCGGAGACTGAGCTTCTGGGCGGTGCCACCGCTTGACAAGGGCAGTTGCACCGCCCAGTCTCACTCGGAGACTGAGCCCTGGCGGTGCCACCGCCTGCCTAGGGCGGTTGCACCGCCTAGTCTCGCTCGGAGACTGAGCCCTAGCAGTGCCACCGCCTGTCAAGGGTGGTTGCATAGCCCATTCTCGCTCGGAGACTGAGCCCAAGCAGTGCCACCGCCTACCCGGGGCAGTTGCACCGTCCAGCTTTCCTAGGAGACCCTCTCCTAGGCGGTGCCACCGTCGACCCTAGCGGTGCCACTGCCTAGTAGGAATTCTGGTCCGAATGGGTTGATCCATTCGGCCCAATTTGGGTCTGTTAAGGGCCCAATTGCCCCTAGATTAAGTTAATGGGATCACCTCCCATTCATAACTTAATCTGCATGCTAACTACGACAATTCTTAAGACATTTACTACAGCTTGCTCCGGTGCGTCAATCGCTTCTTCTGGCGAGCTTCCGGCGAACATCCGACGAATCTCTGGCGATGCTCTGACGGACTTCCGGCAAACTCCTGGACTTGCGATGATCCACTTGGCGAGTTCCGACGAGCTTCTTTTGGCAAGCTCCTAGACTTCTCAGTTTTGTTCCCGTAGAACCTCCGACGACCGTCCGGACTTCCGTCGAGCTCTTGAACTCCCAACTTGATCATAGTCTTTGACTCAAGCTCAACTCCTATTGCATGTCTTACTTTCATCGTAGTTAATCCTGCACACTTATCTCAACATATGGATTAGATAACAAATGACAATTGACTTAATCATCAAAATCCGAGATACAACAATCTCCCCCTTTTTAATGATGACAATTAATTGATAACGGGGTTAACCTTAACTCCCCCTATCTATATGCCATACTTGAGATAAGTTATTCTTGAATTCAAGGCTTTTGAAATCAATAGACTTATTGATAAGTTAAGAACTCTTAACCTTATCAATTACTCCCATCATGATTCCTATCATGATGTATCTTACTGAAAATAATGTTAAGACTTGACATCCGTTCTCAAGTTTTACATTTCAAATATGAATGATTGTAGCAGTTCAACATAAGATATCAACATGTAAAATTACGATGCAAGTTTTTGATATCTTAATATGATGTAAACATGGCATAATGCAAATATGGCAATCATAGTTATCATCGATTCATATATTTTTGATGATGTAAGCATGACATAATCATAGCATCAATTCATATATCTCTCCCCCTTTGTCATCAACAAAAAGGAAAACGATATAAATAATTTTTAAGCATAAGCGTGGTTTTATTTATGCCATAACTAAGTTCATGTCATTTTCCAACAATGAGTGATAGGATACTAATTATGCAAACATCTCAAGGAAAACATGGCATGGAGATAGCTTTTAATACTTCTTCTTTTTCATTTGTTATTATCTTTTTGCATGAAGGAGGAAGGCTATTTGTGATACCAGCTATTTGTGAGTTTACTTTGAATGAAGTTAAAATCGATGAGAGATTAAATCATATTCCATTTTTACAAGGATCAAGATATGTATGCGAAACAAATCCTTGCAAGTAAAAACACTATCATCCATATTTCAAAAAGGAATTTACACACAAGAATCATTTTATCAAATTCATTTCTCAAAAAATATTTTTTCACATGATAAGTGTATGAGAGATGTTTTTGCTAGTTGATTCCATAAGTCAAAAATTAATGATGAGAATCAAACTCGATATACATATGCTTATTAAGTTTGGAAAAGGATAATGTATCGAGAATATCTGATTGTTAGGATACCACTAGTTAAGAGAATCCGAAAATGAAATTAACACTTTCATGCATTCGGACAAGACTATACTATAGATTTTCAAATACAATCATGAAGACAAAACATGCTCATTGTTATGGAAATTTTTGTATCCAAAAAACATAATTTCCAACATGTAATTTTAGGCATGTAATGACAATCAAGTGATTTGATCATTCAATCAATAAAGTCTGAAAAATGATTTTAACAAGTTTATGCATTCGGACAAATTAACATTCCTAATTCTCTTCTAATAAAATCAAATTGTTCTTCCTTAGAGGTTTTATAAAAATATCAGCTAGTTGATGTTTAGTATTATGGCAATACATCAACATCATGGTAATATTATGTTACATTAACATCATAGAAATGACACATTAATTTTATGGCTATATTACTTTCTCAAATCACATTTATCATGGAAACCAAGACACAAGGTTTTCAAAGTAAGCATTATAGAAACATTTAATTTCAACATGAACTCCGACAATGAGTAACGAGATTGAGCAACGTAACCCTGCATATTCTCACCAATTAATACATCAAATAACCATATCAAAGATTAGTAGTCATCAAGGCATTGTGATCAAGGTGAGTAACATAAAGAGTTTACAATAACGTAATTATTACAACAAGAGGTGATTGTGTCCACATATATAAGCTTATTCAGGAGGTGAAAAATTAAAGTGCCTAAATAAAGAGTCAAATTGTTGATGAATTTGCTGTAGTTCAGATAGGATTTGATCTTGTCGATGTTCAAGCTGATCTTGTCTTTGTTCAAATCGGTCCATCTAAATTCCAATGTCTTCGATAGATGATGCAAGAGCTTGCTCAAATGGATGTTTCCTCAAAGGGACATATCAGAGGAGATTGAGTACCCCTAAAGCCTGGTATTTCGGGTTCTGGTTCAGGTTGAGGGGGATCGGTTCTTCTAGGCATTCTAACCCAATTACCGTTTCTATAAAAACATCTCAATCGGTGAAGTAGATTTTTATTTATTATGTTAAACCTGTCTACTTTCATCACTTCTTCGTCGGATGGTATTGGAATATCGTAGGCTTTAAGTATTCTAGTGATTATACCACTATATGGAAGCATCATGTCTTTCTTAGATAGTTCTATCATGTTTTGTTGGATAAGGTAACCAAAACAGATGTTATGTCCTTTCATGATCCAATACATGGTTCCTAATTCCATTTGACTTACTTCATCATGATGGTATTGTTTAGGGAGAATGATGCTAGTTATGATATGATGAAGTACCTTAGTGTTTAGTGGTAGTAGTTGTTCATAGCTTTTATGAACTATCACTAAGTTGGGATTACCATTGGATTAAGTTTGCAAACCATTGGATTGTCTCTAAGTCTCTTAGTTCATCTAGATCTACATGTTTTCTCTTATTGACACTTCTAAATTCGAAGGAAGAAAATTTTTTAGCGTGATTTTTTGAATCGAAAAGGGTAAGATTAAAGTCTTCTTCTAATCTCCTCTTCCCTTTGTACCTAGAGGATCTTCTAGAGCCCATAACTACTGCTATTTAAGAAGATAGTAATGAGCAAGAGTAAATGACTCAAAAATAGAATTTAAAGGGTTCTTAGAGAATACCTTAAGTGAGATCCTTAAGAGAAAGAGAGATTGTTGATCTTTTGCTTTGAAATGAGGAGTATTTGGGAGAAATGAAGGTGGATAAGCTTTGGTGGTGTAAAGAGGGGAAGGGAGTAAGTTGGGGTTGGTTCCACCGCCTACGGGCGGCGAGCACTTGTTTGGGGGCTGTATGAATTGATTTGGATGTTTTCAACTTGAGGAGAGGTTTCATTTGTGGAGCAATCAACTTTACTTTCATAATTACGTAAGAGTTTCCATTTCAAGATGAGAAATTTCGTACGTTTAAAATAGATCTTATGACGTGCATATTCTACTTTAAATGTCGTACATAATTTTAGACATGTTCATGACTTATTATCCAAGTTGGTAAGCTTTGCAAGTTTATGACAAACTTTGCTTGTAAGACGTAAATTAATGATATAGTTGGATCCGAAGAAGAAATCAATTCGATGAGTTCAGAAATCCGGAGGGTATATGAAGGGAGAATTATGAGTTTCAAAATCTGAGGGATTAAATAGGATTGTATTAGTATCACTCTGCAATATTAATTTTCTAATCCCCTTTTTACTATTTAGGCTAGAGAGCATTACGTGTTTTTTTGGATCACGAGTCATGAATATCGAGTACCCAAAAAACAAGATATTATCTCTTGCTCCTAGCTTTTGATGGTGCATGTTTCTACAAGAAGGGGTGAATTTTAGGTACCCATTTACTTTTGGGTGCCTCAAAAATTGATCTACATTGTTTATTATGTTGCATAGAGTTTATCATGGTTCCTTTAAGAACCCAAATCAGTTTGTTTGGACTAATTTTCTTGAATGGACAATGATATGTTTTATGTCCATGTTTGCAACAAAAGTTGCATTTGCTTTGGTGTTGAACATGTAAGATAGGGCCTTTTATGAAGGTGGTTGGATTTTGGTGAGGACTTCTCACAAATCCGATTCCACTTCTTTTGGGAACATGACCCTTGTTTGCAAGGATCATGTTCAAAGACTTGCTACCAACCTCGAATTTCTTCAAGGTGTCCTTAAGTAGCAAGTTTTCCTTTTAGAGAGTTTCTAGATCATGGCATTTTTCACATTGAGCTAAACTATCGTGATATTCAGTTTTTAATTTATCTAAATTGCTAACAAGACTATCATGCTTATTTTTCAGCAATTTATATTTTCTATTAATTGTTTTGCATTCATCAAATAAGTCATAGAAGGTATTTAATAATTCATCAAATGATAAATCTGCATCAATTAAATTTGTTACCTCTTCTCTGATGGCCATTAAGGCGTAATGAGCAACTTGCTTGGTGTTGGACTCTTCTTCTTCGAACGCGCTCGAGTCATCCCATGTTGCTTTAAGTGCTTTGATGTTCTCTTCTTGGCTTGGGGACAATCACTTTTGTAGTGTTTTGACTTTTTGCATTCGTAACAAATAACTTGGTCCTTTTTGGGTTCAAGTTTATTTTTTGTGTCACTTTCAAACTTGTTTCTTTTAATGAGTTTTTTGAATTTCCTTGTTAGAAGTGCCAAGTCATCATCACAGTTCTCATCACTTGAGTTTTCTCTCAAGTGGTCATTTAAAGTTCTAAGTGCCATATCCTTCCTGTTCTTTGGAAGGATGTCTTCTTGCTCTTCATGAGCCTTGCAAGTCATTTCATAGGTCATTAATGACCCGATTAGTTCTTCAAGAGAGAAGTTTAAATCTTTAGCCTTTTGAATAGCAGTGACTTTAGGGTCCCAACTCTTAGGAAGGGATCTTAGAATCTTATTTACGAGCTCAAAATCCGAAAAACTTTTGCCGAGTCCTTTTAGACCATTGACGACATCCGTGAAACGGGTGTACATGTTGCCAATAGTCTCGCTCGGTTTCATTCGGAAAAGTTCAAAAGAATGTATCAAAAGATTGATTTTTGACTCTTTCACTCTACTTGCGCCTTCGTGAGTCACTTCGAGTGTATGCCAAATATCAAATGTGGTTTCACAAACCGAAACACGATTGAACTCATTTTTATCAAGCACACAAAATAAGGCATTCATAGCCTTTGCATTAAGAGCGAAAGTCTTCTTCTCCAATTCATTCCAATCGATCATTGGAAGAGAAGACTTTGAAAATCCATTTTCGACAAGATTCCAAAGTTCAAAATCCATTGAAATAAGGAAGATCGTCATTCGGGTCTTCCAATAGGTGTAGTCCGTCCCATTGAACATGGGTGGACGTGTAATAGAGTGGCCCTCTTGGTTTCCGGCGTATGCCATCTCTCTTGGGTTTTAATCCGTTTGAGAGTTAATCCCACTCTGATACCAATTGTTAGGATCAAAAGCACTAAGAGGTGGGGGGGGTGTGAATTAGTGCAGCGGAAAACTTTCGACGATTAAAACTGTGTTCATACATTGAAATCCGATTCCGATGTAAAAGTCATTTCGTGCAGATAATAACTTTAAAAGCTTACAAAAATGTATTTGAAGTAAAGTAAGGCAGGAAGTTTGCAGTTAAGATAGATATCGGAATGTAAGCGCAAATTGAAATATGATGTTCGTACGATAAAACCGATTTCCGATGTAAAACTATTTTCGGAAACTTAACTTGAAAGTGAGTTCGTAAAAGAGCAGAAGGCAGTAAGCTATTGAGGAGGTTTGCAGTAAAGATAAAATGCTCAAAGTAAATGCAAACCGAGATTTAGAGTGGTTCGGTCAATCTTGACCTACATCAACTTTTGGCTTCCTCCACCAACGAGGTCACCGACGTCCACTAGAGGCCTTCCTTCAATAGGCGAAGGCCAACCGCCCTTTTACAGTTTCACTCCTTTTGACGGGCTTAGGAGACAACCCTTACAAACTTTTCTCTCCTCTCTTGAAAGATCAAAACTTGGAAAAAGAGGGAGGAGAACTTATAGCCTTTATAACACCTTTGAGCTCTAAAAATCACAGAGTAAGATTGGATTTTCGGTGCCCTTTCATGCAAGAAAGGGTGGGGTATATATAGGCCCCAAACTAGTTTGAATTTGGAGCTCAAAAATATCTCTTCCCGGATTTTCGGGGTCCTGGCAGTACCACCTCCTGACTGGGGCGGTACAACTGTTAGGATCGGAGCAGCACTAAGAGGGGGGGGTGAATTAGTGCAGCGGATTAAAATTTCAGTTTTTAAAAAATCTTTCGTATGATTAGAGTGGAACTTGACACGCTTAATCTTGAAAGCGTATTCTTAAATATGCACAGCAAAAGTAATAAGGAACTAAAGCATATAAGAAGGTTTGCAATAATGTAAATAGCAATAATGAAATGCAAACCAAGGATCACGTCGATTTTAGAGTGGTTCGGTCAAATGACCTACTCCACTTGCGAGGCCTCTCTTCGATGAGGCTCCCACCTTCCACTAGCAAGTCTCTTGAAATGGAAGGGTAAATACCCCTCTTACAACTCTTTACAAGCGGTTCACTCTCTTACAGATTTTCGAGAAGAGATGAGGTGAACACTAGCAAATTGAAAAGAAGACAAGCTAACACTTTTCTAAGACCTTTCTCTCAAACTCTTGCTGCTCAAAAAGTTGTAATCTCAGCTGAGATTTGAGGGGTATTTATAGGCCTCAAGAGGATTCAAATTTGGGCTCCAAAATTTGGGCTCCAAAATTTAAATCCTCTTTGGGTTCCCGATCTTTGGCGGTGCCACCCAAATAGCGTTACCACCGGCTTTCGGGTGCTGGGCGGTGCCACCGCCAACCCAGGAGGTGTCACCGCTCAGCCCCCGGGGGTGCCACCGCCTATAGTGTTTTCAGCCCTTCTGGTGTTTTCACTCACCGCCTCAAGTGTTTTTTAGCCTCAAGGTGTTATAGTCCCCTACTTGGGTTATAGGATTAATACCTAATCCTAACCCTAATTAACATGCTAACTACGAATTTTAAAGACATTATATAAGCTATTACAAAGTCCATAAGTCAAGACTTCTTCCGACGAGCTTCCGGCGAACTTTCGGCGGTCTTCCGATAAACTCTCGGAAACCATTCTGCGGACTCCCGGCAAGCTCTTAAACTTCACGATTTGATCTTGGCGAGTTCCAATGAGCTTCTTCGGCAAGCTCTGATCTTTCTCGGCAAACTCTGCGAACTTACCACGAACCTTCTGGCGAGCTTCCAAAAAACCCTTCGGCAAGCTCCCTACTCATTCTCGGCTAGTTCCGGCAGCGTTCCCGGCGATCCTTCGGACTTCCGTCGAACTCTTGAACTCCCAACGAATTCTTCGTGCTTGACTTTGCACTTTGTTTCGCTTCATGTCTTCATCGTTATCGTAGTTAATCCTGCACATGCAAGCCAAAACTCTACTCCGATCTAGACAGTTATTACAACGCGAATCGATATTCCGTTGCCCGGCACGTCAATGGTTGGCGTTTCGTCCGATTCTTCAGCGCATCGTCCTCTCTTGTGGCTTATTGCCCAATCGGCGGTTGACCTCCGCAACCCTGATATCCTTGGTGCAATTCCGCTCTCCTTAGCCCGATGCCCGACGTTCGAAGCCTTCTGCCGTCCAATATCCTGACGTGATCTCCTCCGGCGCAACGTCAATTCCTCCTGCGTTAACTGTCTAATTCTGATCGAGTAGACCTGCATCACTCAAAATGCAGTTAAACATCTAAACACAATCAATTAGTTTCATCATCAAAATCCGAGATTCAACAATCTCCCCCTTTTTGATGATGACAACTAATTGATGACTAACGGAGTTAACCTTAACTCCCCGGAGTTTAAACAAACTCCCCCTATCAATATGCCATTGATAGAACACTTGGATTATCTCAAATCCAAGTAACATTCATCACATGTTATGAAAAACATTTAAACCATCATGCAAATATATAAAATGTTTAATTCAATGCATGAAGTCATCAATATACTTCTCCCCCTATGTCATCAACAAAAAGGAGAAGTAGCTCTAGCTATTTTAAAAGATATGCAAGTTTTTACAACATGAAGCTAGATTTTCATCACAACATATAAGCACAAAAGCATAGCAAGATTTTTAAGTTCAATCATGGCAATTCAACACTTGCTTCTTGTGCAAGATTGCACTTTGCTTTTCTTTGCAAGTAACAATATTTATGATGTTTGATATAGCAAATTTTATATCATGCAAGGTAGCAATATTGAGATGTTCAAGAAAGCAACTCTTGCTTATTGAAATATGCAAATTTGTCAAGTTTTGCTAGATGTGCAAGTTAGCATTTTTGCCTCTTAAGATAGGCAAGATAGCACATTTGCTTCTTTTGAGATAGTAACTTTTTGCTTCTCTTTAGACTACAAGCTAGCAATGTTTACGATATGTAAGTTTCATAATATATAAGCTAGCAAAAATTTCGAAAGCAAATGTAAGATAGCTTTCTTGTGTAAGCTCATAATTCTTGCTTCCTTTTGCAATGTGCAAGTTGCAAGTTTTGCTTCTTGAGATAGGCAAGATAGCACTTTTGTAATTTTTGTTTCTTAAGATAGGCAAACTTGTGATGTTCAAAATAACAAGCTCTTTCTTCTAGAAGTGTCATTTTTGCTTTCTTTGCAAAGTGTAAGCTAGCAAAATGTTTGAAAAAGTGATCAAGTTTTGCAACATACAAGCTAGCAAAAATGCCAAACTAGCAAGAGATAATATTTTACATGAGGCAAGCAAACAATTTGGCAAATGTTACATTTGCATCTTCTCTTTTGAGAAGTGCAATTTTTTGCTTTCATCTTGAATTGTGCAAGCTAGTTAGTTTGCCTCTTTTCATGATGTCCACGCTAGAAATTCTTGCTCCCCCTTTGTCATTGTCAAAAAGAAGGGAAGACCCTTATATCAATTTTCATATTATGACAAAGGTAAGTATCATTCTTATTTGTGCATCATTATATATTCAAATTAAAACATACACAATTTCAATAACCTTATTTTTCATGCACGATACCGAAAAATAAATCAATCATGATTAATAAGCATATCATACATGATACTCAAACATTAAAATTTTCAAGCATTTATCAACATGTTGATCATGATACCAAACATTCATCATTTAACGCATTTCAATCATTGTTTCGATCATCACTATAACTCATCATGCACATGATGTAAAATCATCTAACATGATACAAACATTTATTTTCAAAATGTTTATCACTATTTTCATGTATGATAATAAAGTATTCATGATGCATATATCATCACAATACAAAGCAATTGCATGCATAATTTCAAAGTATAAATATTTCAAATCATGAAGATATTAACTTGTCAAATTTCATCCAATCATTCATGATTATAACTTTTCATTTGTATACATCAAAATAATATCAAGAGTATTTCATGCATAATTTTAATCACCACATAAGGAATATCAAGAAGAAAGTAATTGGGTGATGCGATAAACATTTCATGAATACAAGGAATTGTATAAAAATCATATCATGAAAAGATAATAATAGAAGACACATTTTGTTTTGAAAAATCTCCTCTTAAATAATCAAGGAAAAATCTTAGGAGATCGATTAATGAAAAAATCTTGATTCATAATAAATCTTAATTTGTAAATATCACGGAATCAAGATCATGATTTTGAATAAAACTCATTCAAATTCAAATCATCCAAATCATCAAAATCTCAACATTTCTTTCAAGAGATTCAAAATGGCATAGATAGTTTTATTGGTCTCTTAGGTAGAAATCAATAAGATAAAGGATTACATTTCATTTTTATAAATTTCTATTAATGTGATTTGCTACTTATGAGCATGCCTTAGTCTTTATATGCCAAATCAATATAAGCATTAAAGTTCAAGATCAAGATGTAAAGGCAAAATCTTATAAGACAACTCATTTATAAAATATTCATCATGTTTATTTTCATGAGATTCATAAGATTGGTAAAATAAATTCATTAATCTCAATAGAATAGAAAATTCATTTCCATTTCATACAATTGATTTCATGTGAGAGTGTTCAAGTCTTTTTGTGAAAACATTGTATCATCATTTAAAGTCAAAACATAAGTTTCGTCATAAAGCCGTCAAGCCCAAACACATCAAAAATAAAACATCATGATATCACATCTATCATCAAAAGACTATCAAGAAATTCATACATAGATGTACATGCACTATGTCATCTTAATTCGTCATAAAAATGATTAAACCAAAAACATGTTAATCCAAAATGAGAGTATCAAATCAACATTTACTTCAAAAACTCATGTATGTCATAAAATCATCAAGATACACATGTATGGATTAATCCTAAGCATTATTACATATCATATAATTATCATCCCTAATGTTGTATACATCATTTAACATTTCAAAAACATAACATACATGAAACCTTAGCAATATACATTTCATGATCAAAGTTTTTAATTTTTCAAAAGATGCTAAAAAGAAAAAGATGATATAATTTTGAAAAATAATTTTTATTTCCTATTCCTACTATCTAAATTAAGCACTCATGAAAAACTTCAAGTAATTTCAAAATAATTCAAGAGAGTTGAGTTAGTTACCTTGTAGTCGAAGCCCATCAAAGCCCAATTCGACGTTTCATCTTTGGAAGTTCTTGATTCATCCTTGGGTGCCTTCCTTTTCTTTGGCCTCTTTCTCCGTTCAAGTTCATTGTTCATTTTAGATTTTTGTTTAATGAACTTATTAAGAGTTAGTGTTCAAGTTCAAGTTCATCATTGTCCTCATCACTTGAGTCATCGCTCAAGTGGTATTTATTTGTCCTGTTCCAAATCCTTCCTATTCTTTGGAAGGTGGTTCAAGTGTTCATTGTGTTCATCATGTGCATTGCACCATTTCATATGTCATCAATGAGCGATAAGTTCTTCAAGTGGAAAAATATTTAAATCTTTTGTTTCTTGTATTGTTGTAACTTTTGATTCCCAAACTTTAGAAAGTGATCAGTAAAACTTTACTAACAAGTTCAAAATTCGAGAAACATTTGCCAAGAGTTTGTAAACCATTGACGACATCCGTAAAAACGGTTGTACATGTCAACAATGGTTTCGCTTCGGCTTCATTTGAAAAAAAGCTCGAAATTATGCATTAAAATGTTAACTTTCGAGTCTTTGACTCTACTAGTTCCCTCGTGTGTGATTTCAAGTGTTAGCCAAATATCAAAAGCCGTTTTCGCATTTAGAAATCCGATTGAACTCATTTTTTTGTCTAAAGCAAAAATAAGGCATTCATAGCCTTTGCGTTTAAAGAAAAAAAAATACTTCTTCTCCAAATCCGACCATTCGTTCATCGGTTTAGAGGGAAGTTGAAAACCATTTTCAACAATATTCCATATATCCAAATTCATAGAAATCAAGAAAACTCTCATTCGAAGTTTTCCAATAAGTGTAGTCCAATCCGTTAAACAACGGTGGATTAAAAACCGATAAGCCCTCTTGAAAGCCATGAAGAGCCATTTCTCTCGGGTGTAAATCCGAAATGAGAAATACCGGACTCTGATACCAATTGTTAGGATGGGAGCAGCACTAAGAGGGGGGGGGGTGAATTAGTGCAGCGGATTAAAATTTCGGTTTTAAAAAATCTTTAGTTATGATTAGAGTGGAACTTGACACGCTTAATCTTGAAAGTTTATTCTTAAATATGCACAGCAAAAAAGTAATAAGGAACTAAAGCATATAAGAAGGTTTGCAATAATATAAATAGCAATAATGAAATGCAAACCAAGGATCACGTCGATTTTAGAGTGGTTCGGTCAAATGACCTACTCCACTTGCGAGGCCTCTCTTGATGAGGCTCCCACCTTCCACTAGCAAGTCTCTTGAAATGGAAGGGTAAATACCCTCTTACAACTCTTTACAAGCGGTTCACTCTCTTACAGATTTTCGAGAAGAGATGAGGTGAACACTAGCAAATTGAAAAGAAGACAAGCTAACACTTTTCTAAGACCTTTCTCTCAAACTCTTGCTGCTCAAAAGTTGTAATCTCAGCTGAGATTTGAGGGGTATTTATAGGCCTCAAGAGGATTCAAATTTGGGCTCCAAAATTTGGGCTCCAAAATTTAAATCCTCTTTGGGTTCCCGATCTTTGGCGGTGCCACCGCCCAGATAGCGTTACCACCGCCTGGCCTTCGGGTGCTGGGCGGTGCCACCGCCAGCCAGGAGGTGTCACCGCCCAGCACTTTCGGGTGCTGGGCGGTGCCACTGCCCTTCAGCCAGCGGTGCCACCGCCTATAGTGTTTTCAGCCCTTCTGAGTGTTTTCAGCTCACCGCCCTCAGTGTTTTTAGCCTACAGATGTTATAGTCCCTACTTGGGTTATAGGATTAATACCTAATCCTAACCCTAATTAACATGCTAACTACGAATTTTAAAGACATTATATAAGCTATTACAAAGTCCATAAGTCAAGACTTCTTCCGTGACTTCCTAAACTTTTCGGCGGTCTTCCATAAACTCTCGGAAACCATTCTCTGGGACTCTCGGCAAGCTCTTAAACTTCCGATTTGATCTTGGCGAGTTCCAACGAGCTTCTTCGGTAAGCTCGATCTTTCTCGGCAAACTCTGCGAACTTCCCACGAACCTTCCGGGCGAAGCTTCCAAAAAACCCTCCGGCAAGCTCCCTACTCATTCTCGGCTAGTTCGGCAGCGTTCCCGACGATCCTTCCGGACTTCCGTCGAACTCTTGAACTCCCAACGAATTCTTAGTGCTTGACTTTGCACTTTGTTTCGCTTCATGTCTTCATCGTTATCGTAGTTAATCCTGCACATGCAAGCCAAAACTCTACTCGATCTAGACAGTTATTACAACGCTAATCGATATTCGTTTGCCGTGACGTCATTGGTTGGCATTTCGTCCGATTCTTCAGCGCATCGTCCTCTCTTGTGGCTTATTGCCCAATCGGCGGTTGACCTCCGCAACCCTGATATCCTTGGTGCAATTCCGCTCTCCTTAGCCCGATGCCCGACGTTCGAAGCCTTCTGCCGTCCAATATCCTGACGTGATCTCCTCCGGCGCAACGTCAATTCCTCCTGCGTTAACTGTCTAATTCTGATCGAGTAGACCTGCATCACTCAAAATGCAGTTAAACATCTAAACACAATCAATTAGTTTCATCATCAAAATCCGAGATTCAACAACAACCGCTTGGCAGCTCGAAGATTGAGCTTATGGGCGGTGCCACCGCCTAAAAGGGGCGATTGCACCGCCCAGTCTCGCTCGAAGACTGAGCCTTGGCAGTGTCACCGCCTGCTTGGGGTAGTTGCATCGCCTAGTCTCGCTCGGAGACTGAGCCCTAGTGGTGTCACCGCCTGTCAGGGGCGGTTGCACCACCCAATCTCACTCGGAGACTAAGCCTAGGTGGTGCCACCGCCTGCTTGGGGCGGTTTGCCCGCCTAGCTTTCTTGGGAGACCCTCTCTTGGGCGGTGCCACCGACGACCCTAGCGGTGCCACCGCCTAGTAGGAATTTTGGTCCGAATGGATTGATCTATTCGGCCCAATTTGGGTCTGTCAAGGACCCAATTGCCCTTAGATTAAGTTAATGGGATCACCTCCCATTCCTAACTTAATCTACATGCTAACTATGATAATTCTTAAGATATTTACTACAGCTTGCTCCAGTGCGTTAATCGCTTCTTCCGGCGAGCTTCCGGCGAACATCCGACGAACCTCCGACGATGATCCGACGGACTTCCAGCAAACTCCTGGAATTGTGACGATCCACTTGGTGAGTTCCAACAAGCTTCTTTTGGCAAGCTCCTGGACTTCTCGGATTTGTTCCCGCATAACCTCCAACGACCGTCCGGACATCCGTTGAGCTCTCGAACTCCCAACGTGATCATAGTCTTTGACTCCGGCTCAACTCCTACTGCATGTCTTACTTTCATCGTAGTTAATCCTACACACTTATCTCAACATATGGATTAGATAACAAATAATAATTGACTTCACCATCAAAATCCGAGACACAACAACCCACTCTTTGATACCAGACTTATAGGTTTGGCTGTCTCAGATCTAGTACAGTTGGTCATTGGGAGTGGTAGTCGACCTTATGAGGGCTATTTGAGTGTCGATAGAGGATCATCCACTCTCGACGTTATAAGAGGAATATCCCATGTGTTCTTGCTCAGACAAATCCCTAGCCAGGGTCATTCGGGTTGTGAGAGAAAGAGTTCTTCGGGAAAATCCGATTAGAGCGAGACTCGAGTAGAAACCGTATGGGTTTGACAGCACCATGCTCGATATACGGTCTCTGGGATATTAGATGGATGAGGGACTATAGGTACCCGGTAATTGAGGATGGACAGGTCTAATGGATTGGATTCCCCTATATTGTCTGGGGACTACGGCGTAGTAGCCTAGTACGTCCGTAGTCGATGAGTCGAGTGAATTATTACAGAGATAATAATTCACTGAGTTAGAAGGAGTTCTAACAGGTATGACTCATGGCCAGCTCGATATTGGGCCTAGAGGGCCACACACATATGATAGGCATTGCGATGAGTAGAGGTTCGGATATGATATATCCGACGGAACCCTTGTCTTATTGGATATCCAATAAGCCATTGAATTATTGGGTCCCATGGATGAGATCCAATAAGAGCCTATGAGAGATTATTGGATAGAGATCCACTAATCTAAAAGCCTTGGGTTATTGTATGCAGATCCAATACCCACTAGGGGAGGATCCATTAGGGTTTGACAAGGGACCTCTATAAATAGGAGGGATTCAGAGCCTCATAGGCTAGAGCCTTTGCTTGCCTCTCCTATTCTCCTTCCCCTCTCCACCTTAGAGCAGGCTTGGAGTTTTGAGGAGCGTCGTCGTAGCCCTGCTGTGTGGATCACTGCTAGAGAGGAGGACGCTTGACCTCCTTCACCCTCTCCTAAAGACCTGTAAGGAAATAGGGATATACAATCTCCTTAGGTAGCACAATATACTCTATATGCAGCTTTTTAGTTTCGCAGATTTTGCGCACTAATCTTCTCACGACTAAGAACATCTCTTTGGGAATCGGGGATTTTGTTTTCTTGTTCTTCCGCTGCGCATGTGATGTCACCCCCAAGATTTCCCAACAAAAACCCCACTCATCTTTGCTTAGTATACATATCAATTGAGAGTAAAAAGGAAGGAAAATTCTGTCGTAATTGTTAGGAACGAATCGACACTAAGAGGGGGGGGAGGGTGAATTAGTGTAGCAGATAAAAACATCGATTTGAAAAATCTTTATACAATAAAAACCGATCTCGAAAGATAACTTGAAATTCAGTGCTTGTTCGTAAGCATAGTGAAAGCAAAGTAAGAAAGATAGTTTACAGTAAAAGTAAATTGCACAAATAGAAATGCAAACCGAGTTTTATAGCGGTTCGATCATCGTGATCTACATCCACTCCCAATTCCTTTTCCGTCGAGGCCACCAAAATCCACTAATGGTCTTCCTTCAATGGGCAAAGACCAACTACCCTTTTACACCCCTCTTCTCCTTTTCATAGGTTTAGGAGATAACCTTTTATAAGCATTCACTCCTATCTAAACATAATTCTAAACTTAGAATTAGAGGAGGCGATCTTGTTAGGATCAGAGCGGCACTAAGAGGGGGGGGGTGAATTAGTGCCGCAGTAAAGTACGATAAACTTTTGATGATTTAAACACTTTCGGAAACTTCGTACGATAAAAGCAACATTTCGTTTGAAACCATTTTGATTGCGTTTTAACTTAAAGGCATACATAAGAAGGAGACAAAGAAGTAGAGCATCAAAGTGAAGATGGTTTGCAATAATGTAAATAGTAATAACTAAATGCAAACCAGAGAACACACCAATTTTATAGTGATTCGGTCAAATGACCTACATCCATTTGCGAAGCCTTCTTCAATGAGGCTCCCAACTTCCACTAGCAAATTACTTTGAAGGAGAAGGACAAATACCCTCTTACAACCTTTTACAAGTGGTTCACACTCTTACAGATTTTCAAAGAGAAAGAGCGAGGTGAACACTCAAGCTATTGAAAATAAAAACTTGCTAAAGGCTTTGCTAAGACTTTTATCTCAATCTCTTGCTTCTCAAAAGTTGTTGTTTTAGCTGAGAATTGAGGGGTATTTATAGACCCTAAGAGGATTCAAATTTGGGCTCCAAAATTTGAATTCTCTTGGGTTTCCGAGGCTAGCAGTGCCATCGCCTATCGGTGGCGGTGCCACCGCCAGACCTCTCGGGTGCTGGGCGATGCCACCGCTCAGTCTAGTGGTGCCACCGCTCAGTTCTCGGGTTCTGGGCGGTGCCACCGCCTACACCATTTCAGCTCACTGGTTGGGCTCCAAACTTGGCCCAAACTAGTCTGAACTCGGGCCCAATTGGCCCCTACTTAGGTTATAGGATTAACAACTAATCCTAACCCTACTTAACGTGCTAACTACGAATTTAAAGATATTTCCTAAGCTATTACAAAGTCCGCAAGTCAAGACTTCTTCCAGCGAGCTTCCGGCGAACTTTCGGCGGTCTTCCGATAAACTCTCGGAAACCATTCTGCGGACTCCCGGCAAGCTCCTAGACTTCACGATTTGATCTTGGCGAGTTCCAACGAGCTTCTTTGAAAAGCTCTGATATTTCTCGGCGAGCTCCGTGAACTTCCAACGAATCTTCTGGCGAGCTTCTGAAAAACCCTTCGGCAAGCTCCCTCCTTATTCTCGGCTAGTTCCGGCAATATTCCCAATGAATCTTCGGACTTCCGTTGAACTCTCGAACTCGTAACGAATCCTTCGTGCTTGACTCTAGCACTTTGTTTCGCTTTATGTCTTCATTGTTATTGTAGTTAATCCTGCACACACAAGCCAAAACTCTACTCCGATCTAGACAATTATTACAATGCGAATTGACATTCTGTTGCCCGGCA
This sequence comes from Musa schizocarpa, assembly GCA_900464855.2. NCBI lineage: Eukaryota > Viridiplantae > Streptophyta > Magnoliopsida > Zingiberales > Musaceae > Musa > Musa schizocarpa. The sequence goes on from LS990915.1 coordinate 18,906,080, forward strand.
CGTCATTGGTTGGCGCTTCGTCCGATTCTTCAGCGCATTGTCCTCTCTTGTGGCTTGTTGCCTAATCGGTGGTTGACCTCCGCAATCCCGATATCCTTGGTGCAATTCCACTCTCCTTGGCCCGATGCCCGATATCCGAAGCCTTCTGCCGTCCAATATCCTGACGTGATCTCCTCCGGCGCAACATCAATTCCTCCTACGTCAACTATCTAATCCTGATCGAGTAGACCTGCATCACTCAAAATGTAATTAAACATCTAAACACAATCAATTAGTTTCATCATCAAAATTCGAGATTCAACAATCTCCCCCTTTTTTATGATGACAACTAATTGATAACTAATGGAGTTAACCTTAACTCCCCAGAGTTTACCCAAACCCCCCCTATCAATATGCCATTGATAGAACACTTGGATTATCCCAAATCCAAGTAACATTCATCACATGTTATGAAAAACATTTAAACCATCGTGCAAATATATATAAAATATTCAATTCAATGCATGAAGTCATCAATATACTTCTCCCCCTATGTCATCAACAAAAAGGAGAAGTAGCTCTAGCTATTTTAAAAGATATGCAAGTTTTTGCAACATGAAACTAGATTTTCATCACAACATATAAGCACAAAAGCATAGCAAGATTCTTAAGTTCAATCATGGCAATTCAACACTTGAATTTTTGTGCAAGATTGCACTTTGCTTTTCTTTGCAAGTAACAATATTTATGATGTTTGATATAGCAAATTTCTTCATTACAATGATCGAGCTAGCAAATTCTTCATTCAAGTGTGCAAGCTAGCAATAACTTTCTCCCCCCCTTTGTCAATTGTCAAAAAGGAGAGGAACCAATGATTTAGACTTTTACATCAACTTTGCATCAATCAATATTTCAATCATCACATGATGCATACAAGATAATAATACAAAGAAATTATTTCATGAAGGATACCAATGTGAAAATTCACCAAGGATCACATGAAACAATCGCAAATCATGATATCATTATGTAATACATCATGAGATGATAATTTATCATATCAATGAAAGATATCAATTGTTAAACATGATATGATAATAGTCTCAAAAAAATTTAATTTGCGATACATGTAATACATTGTGACACACTAAAAAATTTATTGCGATGCTATTAAGGATATCAACATATTTTTGATACAAAGCATGGCAAGAGCAATTTTGTTGCAAGTTTTCTAAGTTTTGCACTTTTTGCTTCTTTCGATAGGCAATATCTTTCTTCTCTTTTTTAGAAATGCAAGCTTGCAAGTTTTACTTTCTTAGTATGCTAGGAAGTTTACTTTCATTTTCAATGCACAAGCTAGCAAAACCTTCTCCCGCTTTATCAAAGTCAAAAAGAAAGGGAGGACTCAATGGTTAAAAATTTCAACCATTCAACAAGCTAAATATGCAAAGAATTCATGAAATATATCAATAAGGATCAATTCATGAATACCAAAGATATGATTCATGGTTCATTAAAATTCTTCTTAACAAGTTCATGATCAAGATTCATATAATTCATAATAAAACAAATTGATGTACAATCATCACATAAGGCATACAAGGCAAATAAATCTTGTTATTTCTATATTATGAAATATATGATATCAAGGCTCATGATTCATTTGAAAAGATATAGCACAAAAAGCAACTTGAAACATTCTTATCAATATCACATTTTAAAATATTCCAAGTATCCAGTGTTTAGAGATAAAAAGTTCAATACATTGTATGAAAAAAAAAAATAAAAAAAATAAAAAAATAAATAAATAAATATATAATATCAAGTTTTATCATTATGCAATGTAGCAATTAAAGATGTGCAAGTTTAGCATTTTTGCTTTTCTTGAGATAGCAACTGTTTGCTTCTCTACAAGCTAGCAATTTTTACGATATGCAAGTTTTACTACATACAAGCTAGCAAATTTAAAGATTTACAAGTTAGCATATTTGCTTTTCTTTGCGATGTGCTTGATAGCATTTCTTTGTAATGTTTAAGATAACAAATTGTACATTATGCTAGCTAGCAAATTAAAGATGTTCAAGAAAGCAAGCACTTTCTTCTCTTTTGAGAAGTGTCATTTTTGCTTCCTTAGCAAAATGCCAACCTAGCAAGGGACAATATTTTACATGAGGCAAGCAAACAATTTGGCAAGTGTTACATTTACATCTTCTCTTTAGATGTGCAAGAAAGTAAGCAAGTTTTTGCATTTTCTTGACTTGTGCAAGCTAGCTAATTCTTTCTGAGATGACCCTTTACATCAATTCAAGATAGCACATTAGCAACTCTTTCTCCCCCTTTGTCATTGACAAAAGGAAAGGAAGATTCAAGTCATGAATATCAAAATAATAATTTTATCATGAATATTTCATTATTGCGTGCATCATTATCATACGTTAAAGTATTACATACATAATACCAAATCATCATATATATTTTTAAAACATATAAACTCATCATTATATGCATGATTCTAAATCATCATTCATATTATTTCAATCATTGTTTCAATCATCACTATAACTCATCATGCACAAAATGTAAAATCATCTAACATGATACAAATATTTATTTTCAAAATATTTATCACTATTTTCATGTATGATAATAAAGTATTCATGATACACATTATATGCATATATCATCACAATAAAAAGCAATTGCATGCATAATTTCAAGTCATAAATGTTTGATGGTATTAACTTGTCAAATTTCATCCTACCATTTATGATCATAACTTTTCATCAAAACAAATTAATGAATTGTATTCATATCATCACATAAGGAATATCAAGGAGAAAATAATTGGGTGATGAGATAAACATTTCATGAATACAAGGAATTACATAAAATCATACCATAAAATATTAGAATATGTGAATGCCAAAATACATGATTTCTTTTTGAAAAGCCTCCTCATAAATAATCAAAGGAAAATCTTAGGAGATCAAATAATAAGAGATTTTTAAATAAAATTTTAAGTCAAGAATTTTCAAAAAGGATATTCTCTTTAGTAAATCACAAAAGGAAATGTAAGAGAAAAAGATTTCAATTTATGCATGAGAACACTTATGATTCATATTGAAAATTTTCTTAAAATGTAAGAGAATAAAGAGTAATAAATCTTAATTCATAAAGGATTTCATGTTATAAATTTCAAGAGATCAAGATCATGATTTCGATCAAAATTTATTCAAATTTAAATCATCAAAATCATTATCAAAATCCAAGAGATTCACAAAGATAATACAAATGGATTCATCAAAATCAATAAGATTGAGCAAAATAATTTTCTAGAATGTTTTCCTCTTTTCGGTTGTTTCAAAACATATGATTTTGTTTTATTTATGCCAAATAAAAACATATATCATGTTTAAAACCGAAAGTGTAAGATTTGTTACAACAAAGATTAATAAGGCATTTTCATTATAGTAAAAATCAATAATCCATAAATCACACGATTCATTATGTATAATTTCGAAATTTATTAAGCATGATCATTATGCATGACATAAAATTATCAAGATACACATGCATGGATTAATCCTAAGCATTATCACATATCATATAATTATCATCCCTAATGTTGCATACATCATTCAACATTTCAAAACAGAACATGCATGAAACCTTAGCAATATACTTTTCATGATCAAATTTTTTAATTTATCAAAAGATGCTAAAAAGAAAAACATGATATAATTTTTAAAAAATAATTTTTTATTTCCTATTCCTACTATCTAAATTAAGCACTAATGAAAAACTTCAAGTAATTTCAAAATAATTCAAGAGAGTTGAGTTAATTACCTTGTAGTCGAAGCCCATCAAAGCCTAATTCGTCGTTTCACCTTTGGAATTTCTTGATTTATCCTTGATTACCTTCCTTTTCTTTGGCCTCTTCCTCCGTTCAAGTTCATTGTTTATTTTATATTTTTGTTTAATAAACTTATTAAGATTTAGTGTTCGAAGTTCAAGTTCATCATTGTCCTCATCACTTGAGTCATCGCTCAAGTGGTATTCATTTGTCCGGAGTTCCAAATCCTTCCTGTTCTTTGGAAGGTGATTTTGTTCATCATGTTCATCATGTGCATTGTGCACCATTTCATATATCATCAATGAACCAATTAGTTCTTCCAGTGGAAAAATATTTAAATCTTTTGTTTCTTGTATTGCGGTTATTTTAGGATCCCTCCTTTTTGGAAGGGATCTTAAGATCTTGCTTACGAGATCAAAATTCAAAAAAGATTTACCAAGAACTCTTAGATTATTGACGACATCCGTGAAACGGGTGTACATGTCGCCTATAGTCTCGCTTGGATGCATTCGAAAAAGCTCAAAATCATGCAATAAAATATTAACTTTGGAGTCTTTGACTCTACTAGTTCCCTCGTGCGTGATTTCAAGTGTTCGCCAAATATCAAAAGCTGTTTCACACGTAGAAATCCAATTGAACTCATTTTTGTCCAAAGCGCAAAATAAGGCATTCATAGCCTTTGCATTTAAAGAAAAATATTTCTTCTCCAAATCCGACCATTTGTTCATTGGTTTAGAGGGAAGTTAAAAACTGTTTTTAACAATATTCCATAAATCCAAATTCATAGAAATCAAGAAAACTCTCATTCAAGTTTTCCAATAAGTGTAGTCCAATCAGTTAAACAACGGTCGACGAACAATCGAAAAGCCCTCTTGAAAGCCATGAAGAGCCATTTCTCTCGGGTATAAATCTGAAATGAGAAATACCGGGCTTTGATACCAATTGTTAGGATCAGAGCGACACTAAGAGGGGGGGGGGTGAATTAGTGCCGTAGTAAAGTATGATAAACTTTCGACGATTTAAACACTTTGGAAACTTCGTACGATAAAAGCAATGTTTCGTTTGAAACCGTTTTGATTGCGTTTTAACTTGAAGGCATACATAAGAAGGAGACAAAGAAGTAGAGCATCAAAGTGAAGATGGTTTGCAGTAATGTAAATAGTAATAACTAAATGCAAACTAGAGAACACACCAATTTTATAGTGGTTCGGTCAAATGACCTACATCCACTTGCGAAGCCTTCTTCGATGAGGCTCCCAACTTCCACTAGTAAATCACTTTGAAGGGGAAGGACAAATACCCCTCTTACAACCTTTTACAAGTGGTTCACACTCTTACAGATTTTCAAAGAGAAAGAGGGAGATGAACACTCAAGCTATTGAAAATAAAAACTTGCTAAAGGCTTTGCTAAGACTTTTATCTCAATCTCTTGCTTCTCAAAGGTTGTTGTCTTAGCTGAGAATTGAGGGGTATTTATAGGCCCTAAGAGGATTCAAATTTGGGCTCCAAAATTTGAATTTTCTTGGGTTTCCGAGACTGGCGGTGCCATCGCCTATCGGTGGCGGTGCCACCGCCGGACCTCTCGGGTGCTGGGTGGTGCCACCGCTCGGTCTAGCGGTGCCACCGCTCGGTCTAGCGGTGCCACCGCTCAGTTCTTGGGTTCTAGGCAGTGCCACCGCCTAATCTGGCGGTGCCACTGCCTACACCATTTCAGCTCACTGGTAGGGCTCCAAACTTGGCCCAAACCAGTCCGAACTCGGGCCCAATTGGCCCCTACTTGGGTTATAGGATTAACAACTAATTCTAACCCTAATTAATATGCTAAATACGAATTTAAAGACATTTTCTTTCCTAAGCTATTACAAAGTCCATAAGTCAAGACTTCTTCCGGTGAGCTTCCGGTGAACTTTCGGTGGTCTTCCGATAAACTCTCGGAAACCATTCTGCGGACTCCCGGCAAGCTCCTAGACTTCACGATTTGATCTTGGCAAGTTCCAACGAGCTTCTTCAGCAAGCTCCGATCTTTCTCGGTGAGCTCCGCGAACTTCCAACGAATCTTCCGACGAGCTTCCGAAAAACCCTTCGGCAAGCTCTCTACTCATTCTTGGCTAGTTCTGGCAACATTCCGAATGAATCTGTGGACTTCCGTCGAACTCGCAATGAATCCTTCACGCTTGACTCCGGCACTTTGTTTCGCTTTGTCTTCATCATTATTGTAGTTAATCCTGCACACATAAGACAAAACTCTACTCCGATCTAGATAATTATTATAACGCGAATTGACATTCTGTTGCCCGGCACATCATTGGTTGGCCCTTCGTCCGATTCTTCAGCGCATCGTCCTCTCTTGTGGCTTGTTGCCCAATCGGTGGTTGACCTCTGCAACCCCGATATCCTTGGTGCAATTCTGCTCTCCTTGGCCCGATGCCCGACATCCGAAGCCTTCTGCCGTCCAATATCCTGACGTGATCTCCTCTGGCGCAACGTCAATTCCTCCTACGTCAACTGTCTAATCCTGATCGAGTAGACCTGCATCACTCAAAATACAGTTAAACATCTAAACACAATCAACTAGTTTCATCATCAAAATCTGAGATTTAACAGATCTCTCAAGTGTTTACTATGGCATTTCCCCACTTTTTAAATTCTCTATGCTTGCGTGTATTAACCAGCGATGAGAGGGGTATTTATAGGCCTCATGTGGATTCAAACTTGGAGCTTAAAATTGTCTCATCCCAGGTCCTTCAGGTACTGGTGGTACCACTGCTTGTGTTGGGCGGTACCATCGCCTACAGCACCGACACTAACACTGACACTGGGCGGTACCACCACCTGACATTCTCTCAAAAACTGTGTCTGGGCGGTATTGTTGAATCTCGTATTTTGATGATGAAACCAATTGATAATTGTGTTTATGTTTTAATCTGCGTTTTGAGTGACGCAGGATGCTTCGATCAGGATGAGACAATTAAAGCAGGAAAAATCATGTTGTGCCGGAGAAACATGTCAGAAGATTGGACGTCGGGCCGATGGATCGGTCGACGTATCGACAGAAGGCTTCGGGCCATGGACTTGGGCATCGGGCCAAGAAGAGCGGGTATTGTGCCAAGGATATCGGAGTTGTGGAGTCAACTGGCCGATTGGGCAATAGGCCGCAGGAGAGGACGATGCGCCGAAGAATCGGACGAAGCATCGAGGGACCAATGACATGCCAGACAACTTATTTAATTGCTTAGGATTAATTGTCTCGATCGAAGTTTTGTTTTAATTGTGCAGGATTAACTATGATAACGTTGAAGACATAAAGCGAAATAAAGTGTTAGAGTCAAGCGCGAAGGATTCGTTGCGAGTTCGAGAGTTCGATGGAAGTCCGAAGGTTCATCGGGAACGCTATCAGAACTAGCCGAGAATGAGTTGGGAGCTTGCCGAAGGGTTTTTCGGAAGCACGCCGGAAGGTTCATAAGAAGTTCACGGAGCTCACCGAGAAAGATCGGAGCTTGCCGAAGAAGCTCGTTGGAACTCGCTAAGGTCCAATCGTGAAGTCTAGGAGCTTGCCGGGAGTCCACAGAATGATTTCCGAGAGTTCATCAGAAGACCGCCAGAAGTTTGCCGGAAGCTCGCCAGAAGAAGTCTTGACTTGCGGACTTTATAATAGCTTAGAAAATGTCTCTAAATTCATAGTTAGCACATTAATTAGGGTTAGGATTAGGTGTTAATCCTATAACCCAAGTAGAGGCCAATTGGGCCCAAGTTCGGACTGGTTTGGGCCAATTTTGGAGCCCAACCAGTGAGCTGAAATAGTGTAGGCGGTGGCACCGCCCAGGAGAGGATCTCCCAGCAAAGCTGGGCGGTGCAACCGCCTGAGCTCGGTCTCTGAGCTCTGCCAGGCGGTGCAATCGCCCCTGACAAGCGGTGGCACCGCCCAGAGCCTTAGTCTCCGAGCTCTGCCAGGCGGTGCAACCGCCAGACCCCGGAATTCCGGGAGATGATAGATTTGAGCTCCAAATTCAAACTGGTTTGGAGCCTATAAATACCCCTCCAATCCCTGGGTAAAATATACAAGCACAGAGAGATTAAAAGAGAGAAAACACTGCTGCAATCTCTAGAATTTCCCTCCTCTAGCTTAAGTGTTAGAATTATGTTTAAGAGAGGAGAGTGAGTGCTTGTAAGGGTTGTCTCCTAAACCCAGTAAAAGGAGAAGAGGGGTGTAAGAAGGAGATTGATCTTCGCCTAGTAAAGGAAGATCGTTAGTGGATGCCGGTGGCCTCGATGGAAGAGGAATCAGAGGAGTGGATGTAGGTCACGATTGACCGAACTACTGTAAACTCTCGTCTTCTCTGGTTTGCATTTACTTTGACCTAATTATCCTTACTGCAAACCTCTTTCATAGCTTACTGCCATTTGCGCTTTTATGATTGCGTTTCCAAGCTCAGTATTTTCCGAATTGTGTTTAGACGTAAATCGCTTTTCTCATACGAACATCGTATTTCAGTTTGCGCTTACATTCTGATTTCCATCACAACTGCAAACTACCTTAACAGATTTATTTTAACTGCTTCTTGCCTAATCTTAAGTTAAAAAAAATTACGAATCGACTTTTCTATTGAAATCAGCTTTGTCGTACGAACGCAGTTTTAAACGTTGAAAGTTTTCCGCTGCACTAATTCACCCCCCCCCCCCCTCTTAGTGCTCTTGATCCTAACAGGTACCACCACCTAACACAATCTCAGAGATTGTGCTAAGACGATTCCACCTGTTGGGTCACTGTTTGGGCCTTTCACTTAGCCTAACACAACCCAAACTTGAGCCCAATTGACCCCTAATTGAGTTGTCTCAATTCTAACCTAATTATGTGCTAACTATAAATTTTAAGATATTCACTAAGCTAAATGAGTCTGTAAGTTTAGGTTTCTTCCAACGAGCTTTCGACGATCTTCCGGCAAACTTCCGACAATCTCTTGGTAATATTCCAGCGGACTCCTGGCAAGCTCTTGGACTTCACGATAATCTTCTTAGTGAGTTTCGACAAGCTTCTTTGGTAAGCTCCTAGACTTCTCGGTCAATTTCGGTATAACTTCTGATAAACGTTTAGACTTTCGACGAACTCTCGAACTCCCAACGAAATCTCGTTCTTGACTCCAGGACTTCATTTTGCTTTATGCCTTGAATGCTATCATAGCTAATCCTACACACTTAAAACCTACTTCAGTCTAGACAATCATTATAAAGCTAATCAAATGTTGTCCAGCATGTCATTGGTTTATTGACGCTTCATCCGAGTCTTTAGCACATCATCCTCTCTTGCGGCCTATTGCCCAATCGGCCAGTTGACCTCCATAACTCTGATTTCCTTAGCATAAATTTCGCTCTTCTTGGCCTGATGCTCGAACCCATGGCCCGAAACCTTCTGTCGATACTTCAACTGATCCTTCGGCTCGACGTCCAATCTTCTGACATATTTTTCTCTGACCCAACATGATTCTTCCTGCTTTAATTGTCTCTCCCTGATCGAAGCTTCCTGCATCACTCAAAACACAGATCAAATCATAAACATTATCAATTGGTTTCATCATCAAAATCTAAGATTCAACAGTAATCTTGTGAGAATTCTCCTCCTCTAGTCTAAGTGTTGATTTCTATTTAAGAGAGGAGTGAGTAGAGGTGTAATGGTTCTCTCCTGAGCCTGTCAAAAGGAAAATAGAGTTGCAAGAGTAGTTGGTCTTCGCCCATTGAAGAAAGATCGTTAGTGGATGTCGGTGGTCTTGATGGAAGAGGAATCGAGAGTGGACATAGGTCATGACGACCGAACCACTATAAATCGATTTACATTTCTATTTTGCTATTTACCTTTATTGCAAACTGCTTTACTTCCTCATTACTTTAGCTGCACACTCTTACGAACATTTTCAAAGTTAAACACCCCTTGATACGATTTTATCATATGAAGTTTTCCGACTCGACGTAATTTTTATGTATGCACTAATTCACCTCCTCTCTTAGTGCCAACTTAATCCTAACATAAATGAGAATAAAATTGGAGACTCGTAGGCCCCAATAATAATAATAATCATATCACATATATACACATATTACACGGTCCATGATCATCTGTTCACATTATACATCACATGTATACATCATCACCATGTAGGACAATTAAATAATAATTATAATAATTAATTAAACTATTTAATTAATTATTCTATAGTATTTTGGGAATCCTATCATAGGGTGCCCAAAAATGGCAAGTAGTTCCTCAAGTGACTAGGAAATCTCAACCACTAAGGACTCCCTTGTTGCTAGGAATCCTTGGCCACAAGGTTGCCTTGTGTAACTAGGAAACCCTAGCCACCAAGGAGTCCCTTGCAGCCAGGAAACCCTGGCTGTAGGGTAGCCTTAGGCAGCCAGGAGTCTTGGCCGCCATGGGCACTTGGGCGGCTAGGAAACCCTAGCCACCTATGGTGCCCCCTACAGCCTAGAAACCTAGTTGCATGGGCTGCCATGCATCAAGTTGAGAGCAGCCTTGCTGCTCTCGTTCCTGCTACTTTTGGCTAGGTTGAGAGCAGCAAATTGGAGCTCTCGGCTAAGGTTGCAAGCAGCCTTCGGTCAATCCAAGGGGCAGTAAAAAATGCTGCCCTTTCTTCTCCTTTTGTGCTAACAAATTTAACATTAAAAGCCCTTTCTTCTCCTTTTGTGCTAACAAATTTAACATTAAAAGCCCTTTCTAAAACACCTCTTAATAGCAAGAAAAGGTGCAACATAGATTTGAAAACTATGATAAAAAATTATAGCAATTGTGCAAAATAATTTCAACGCGATTAAACACAACACATGTAGTTGAAAAGCCAATCTTTTGTATGAGCAACCTGGCTTTAATACAACTATTATGAAATCTGGGATCACATGTATAATGGAAGAACAAAAAAAAAATCCTAGAATTCCCATAGAAAAAGGTTTCTTATCATCGTGCAAAAGTTGGTACTTAAAAACTCGCGAAACTGAAAAACTACGGGTAAGAAAATTGCCTAGGAAGATCATATATATTCTTGAATTCTTATAGATCTATGAGATTAGATGAAAGAGTTCTAATGCCCTCATCTCTAGCAGTGATCCACACGGTAGGCGCTATGAAGATGCTCCTCAAATCGCTGCCCAAAACTTTTTCTCATGTGCACCACATAATCAAGAAGGGGCTGCCCCTTCTTGCTGTCCACATGCCCCAAATAGGAGCTACAGTATGAGGAGAGGGAGAGAGGAGAATAGGAGGTGGCAGCCAGAAAGAACTTAGCCTATGACCCTTTGGTTCCCTCCTATTTATAGAGGTCCCCTGTGAACTTTACTCTATTGGATCCTGCCATATTAGGTACTATATCTCAATCCAACTACTCAAGCCTTTTAGATTAGTGGGTCTCTATCCAATAATCTCTTATTGGATCTCATTCATATGATCTAATAATTCAGGGGCTTATTCGACATCCAATAAGATAGGGGTTCCAGCGGATATCTCATATCTAAACCTCTACTCGTTGCAACACCTACCATATGTGTGTGACCTTCTAGGCCTAATATCGAGTTGGCCATGAGTCATACTTGTCAGAACTCATTCTGACTCAATGAGTTATTATCTTTATAATAATTCACTCGACTCATCGACTACGGACGTACTAGGCCACTACGCCGTAGTCCCCAAACTGTAACATCCCTCATTTTTAAAAATTTTATAAGGGCCTATTTATAATATAGGAACCTAAATGTAAATATTAGAAATATGATATGATTTGTGAAAGATTCATATTAGATTTTAAAAAAAAATGGTGGACATGTGTCACTAGCTAACATAAGGTTGGTGCCACCTATGTTTGTTCTAAGGATGACACATAGGCTCTTTCATGCATGCTTGCCACCTATCAATTCTTGTGTTAGCTAAACCTAAGTAATTAAAGGAGAAACAAAAAGAAAACTTAAGAGCTGCAGCCAATATGGGTTTGAGAGGAGAACGGAAGAGGAATTGAAGTAGAAGAAGGAGAAGAAGCTTTGCTTTGCTTGAGGTTTTGCATTAATTCCCCACATTTGGTAATCAAATTTTTCTAAGGCAAGTGTTCTAACTCCTTCCTACAAAAATATTGATCTCTGATTTCATCTTAGTTATGAAAACTTTAGAAGATTTTGTCTTCATACTTGATATTTCTATCGTTTGGGAATGAAACTGTGAATATGGAATTTTTTGAGATTTGATCTTTCTATATTATTCTTGCCATAACTTTCTGAACAGATTCTTGATTTTGGAAAATCTAAATGAATCCAAAATAGCTCTTTCTTTTGATACCAAAATCGATAAATTTGGAGTCTATTTATCTGCCGAAACTATTATTTCAATTGACCCTATGAAATATGTAAAATAGAGACTGTCGGTTTTGACCTTTTAGAACTCTCTTTCTTATAACTCTTTGTTGAAAACTCTGATTTATATGAAATATTATTTATTGGAAACTAGACTCATAAACCTTTCTGTGCATATTTGATTTGAAAGATTTAGAGCATAAATGCATGTTGACTCATCTATTCTTATCAACTCTATGAATTCTGCAAAATAGAGATAATGTTCTCTGACCTTTGGTTACTAAATTGTTTATGACTCCTTATTCGAAACTCCAATTCATACAAAAATTAAGTTATCAAAAACTAGATTGATACTCTTTGGAATGACCCCTATTTTGTATAAATTGGGGTATAATTGGTTATCCAAATAAATCATTCAATGTGCCTCTTAAATTTTGTCAGAATCGAGCTTTGATCAATTTTGCCTATTCTTATTTCATCTCTTTGGAAATTGATTTCAGCTAAAATTCTTACTTCAGTTCAGCTTTACATTATTACTTCAAATTTCTATATACTCATGTCCTACAATTATTTGTATACTTGAATATGTTATATAAACTTTTTGTTTGTATCACAATGTTTTATATAGGCACATGCATTCCGTTGTTCCGCATGTGTTTCCGATATGTGCCAACTTTATTGTTCACAATGACCTTTGGTACTTTGGTGTTTGTGGGATTATTTGGACCTTTGCTAGAAATAGTAAAGGGATTATATGGACATTTTCTAGAAATGGTAAAGGGATTATTTGGACCTTTGCTAGAAATGGTAAAGGGTATAATGCTTAGAGCCTGCGATGCTCTATCGGCCCCCTTTGGCTTCATCCAGACATAGATGGATGATGCTCCTAGATGTGAGAGATTATGTTTGGGATCCCACTTCACCTTCTATCTGTTTGATATGATATCCAAAGCTTTGGTTATATGCTTCTATATGTGCTTTGGATGATAATGAAATGTATACAACGTTAAGTGCGACGTTGAGCTTCTATTTCATATTTATTCTTTGATATGTTCCGAAATACTGTATGCTCTAAAATATTTCATTTGTTATTGATATACTCCAAAACATTTCATAAGCCATTGATATATTCTAAAATACTTTATATGCCATTGATATGTTCCGAAGCATTTCATCTACCATTGATATGTTCCGAAATGTTTTATCCACCATTGATATGCTCCGAAATGCTTCATATGCTATTGATATACTCTGAAACATTTCATATGTCATTGATATGTTCTGAAATGTTTCATTTGTTATTGATATGCTCCGATATATTTCATACATCCTTTATATGCTCCGAAATGCTACATATGCCATTGATATGCTCTGTAACATTTCATACGCCATTGATATACTCCGAAATGCTTCTTATGCTATTGATATACTCCAAAATGCTTCCTATACCATTGATATATTTTGAAATATTTCATCTGCCATTTATATACTCCAAAATGCTTCATATGCTATTGATATGTTCCGAAGCATTTCATCCGCCATTGATATGTTTAGAAATTTTTCATCCGCCATTGATATGCTCCAAAAGGCTTCATATGTCATTGATATGTTCTAAAGCATTTTAACTATCATTGATATATTCTGAAATATTTCATCCGCCATTGATATACTCCAAAATGCTTCATATGCCATTGATATGTTCCGAAGCATTTCGTCCGCTATTAATATGTTCCGAAATATTTCATCCGCCATTGATATACTCCAAAATGCTTCATATTCCATTGATATGTCCTGAAGCATTTCATCCATCATTGATATATTCCGAAATGTTTCATCCGCTATTGATATGCTCTTAAATGCTTTATATGCCATTGATATATTCCGAAACATTTCATACGTCCTCGATATACTCCAAAAGGCTTTATATGCCATTAATATACTCCAAAATACTTCATATACCATTGATATATTCTGAAGCATTTCATTTGTCATTGATATGTTCCAAAATGTTTCATCCGCCATTGATATGCTCAGAAATACCTCATATGCCATTGATATATTCTAAAACATTTCATACATCATTGATATGTTTCGAAATGTTTTATCCGTCATTGATATGCTCCGAAATGTTTCATATGCCATTGATATATTCTAAAACATTTCATACGCCATTGATATGCTTTGAAATATTTCATCCGCCATTGATATAATCTGAAATGTTTCTTATGCCATTGATATGTTCTAAAATATTTCATACGCCATTGATATGCCCCGAAATGCTCCTTACGTCAATGATTTACTCCAATTTGGCTTTTCTCTCTTGTTATGAATAAAACATGCTTCGAGTGAGATGACAATGAAATTTTGCATTCGTTGAGTTACTAACTATGAACTCTTGTATCCCTGCCTTGTATTTGGTACCTTATTTGTTTTGAAACAGTCCTCTGTCACCATAGATATGTTAGTTGCTTGCTGAGCTCTATATGCTCACCCTGTTGCTATATAAATTTTTTTAGGATAACTTATGTTAGGAACGAGTCCACTAAGAGGGGGGGGGGGTTTGAATTAGTATAGTGGTAAAATCATGTCGTATCTGAAAATTCTTTCGTACGTTGAAAATCGATCCCAAAAATATGCTTGAATTGAAAGCGTATTTGTAAATGTATTAAAAGTAGTAAGCAAGTAAAGTGATTTGCAGTTAAAGTAAATTGCTCAAAAGAAACACAAACCAAATTTTTATAGTGGTTCGGTCGTCGTGACTTACATTCACTCCATCGATTCCTCTTCCGTCGAGGCCACTGACATCTACTATCGGTCTTCCTTCAATAGGCGAAGACCAACCACCTTTTACAGCTCTTTCTCCTTTTACTAGGTTTACGAGATAACCCTTATACCCCACTTACTCATCTCTCAAACTATTCTAACACTTAGACTTTTGAGAAGAGTTCACACAAGATTACAATAGCATTTCTTTCTTTTTCACTCTCAATACTTGTGTAGTTTAACCATGGATGAGAGGGGTATTTATAGGCCCCAAGTTGATTCAAACTTGGAGCCTAAAAATGTCTCATCCTCGATTTTCGGGGTCCTAGTGGTACCATCGCCTACAGCACTAACACTGGGTAGTACCACCACTTGACACCCTGCATTGGGTGGTATCACTGCCTAGAGTGGTAGTACCACTACCTGACAGCCTCTCGGAGACTATGTTTGGGCGGTACCACTGTCTGACACAGTCTCGGAGACTATGCCACGATGGTGCCACCTATTAGGTCATTTTTTGGGCCTTTTATTAGGTTCAACGGGTCCCTAATTGGGTTGGCCCAATTCTAATCTCAATTATGTGCTAACTATGAAATCTAAGATATTTACTAAGTTAAACAAGTCTGTAAGTCTAGGTTTCTTCCGGTGAACTTCTAGCGATCTTCCGGCAAACTTCCGACGATCTCTCGGTAATGTTCTAGTGGACTCCCAGCAAGCTCCTTGACTTCACGACAATCTTCTTGGAGAGTTCCGATGAGCTTCTTTGGCAAGCTCCTAGACTTCTCGATCAATTTCGGTAGAACTTTCGACGAACATTCAGACTTCCGACGAACTCTCGAACTCCTAGCGAAATCGTGTCCTTGACTTCGGGACTTCATTTTGCTATATGCCTTGCTATCATAGTTAATCCTGCACAAATACAATCTACTTCAATCTTGAAAATTAATACTAAGCTAACCATATATTGTTCGACATGTCATTGGTTCATCGACACCTCGTCCGATTGTTCGGCGCATCATCCTCTCTTGCGGCATATTGCCCAATCGGCTAGTTAACTTCCGCAACTCCGATTTCCTTGGCGCAATATCCACTCTTCTTGGCTCGATGCCTGAACTCATGGCTCGAAGCCTTCTGTCGATACATCAACCGATTCTTCGGCTAGACGTCCAATCTTCTGACATGTTTTTCTCCGGCCCAATATGATTCTTCCTGCTTTAATTGTCTCTCCCTGATCGAAGCATTCTGCATCACTAAAAATGCAAATCAAATCATAAACACTATCAATTGGTTTCATCATCAAAATATGAGATTCAACAATCTCCCCCTTTTTTATGATGACAACCAATTAATGATGGAGTTAAACTTAACTCCCCCTATCAATATGCCATATTGATAGAACTCTTAGATTAAAAAATCCAAGCAACATGTTATCATAAACTTATGCATAACATCATCATACTTCTCTCCCATTATCATCAACAAAAAGGAGAAGTTCAACTATTAAGTGTTTAGACATAACTTCAACTCATTGCATAATAAACATAATATCAAGTTTTATCATCATGCACGCTAGCAAATTTAGCAAGTGCTACATCATGCAAGCTATTAAGTTTTAGATATGCAAGGTAGCTTTCTTGATGAAGTGTGCAAGCTAGTGATTCTTGCTTCCTTTTGCAATGTGCAAGTTGCAAGTTTTGCTTCTTGAGATAGGCAAGATATCACTTTTGCTTGATATTGCAAGATAGCAAGTTCTAAATTATGCAAGCTAGTGAATTTTAACATTTTAGAACATGCAATCTAGCAAATTTTTTACATCATTTTACAAAAAATGTAAGCTAGTAATATTTGAGATGTTCAAGAAAGCAACTTTTGAAATATACAAGTTAGCAATCTTTGCTTCTCTTTTGAGATAAGCAAGCTAGTATGTTTTTGCATCTTCTTGAATTGTGCAAGTTAGCAAGTCTTTCTTGTTTGAGATGTGCAGTAGCAATTCTTTCTCTCCCTTTGTTATTGGCAAAAAGAGGGGGAATAATAAAATAATGATACAATTCATCAAATTTCAAATTATGACAAAAATAAAGTGTCATTCTTATTACAATATGTCATAATTGAGATAAACCTTGAATTTAAATTGAATTCAAGTCAATACAATTTTAATCATAATTCACATCATATGTAATACATCATGTACATCGTCATAATAAAATCATAAGTATTGCATGCATCATTCAAAATCATAAATATTTCACATCATAATGGTATCAATTTGTGAAATTACATCCTACCATGTATGATCATAACTTCTCTCCCTTTTATCATTGTAAACAAAAAAGAAAAAGGGAAGAACATAATGGTGTATAATATTTCAATTATTTCAAGGCATATAAGTCATAAATACAAAGAAATCATGTCATGAAAGATAAGACCACTTGAATACCAAAAGACATGATTCATTTTAGCATATTTCCTTTTAAATAATCAAAACAAAATCTTGGGAGATCAAATGATATAATATCTTGATTCATGCATAAGAAATTTTAAGTTATAAATCTCAAAAAATCAAGATAAAGCACATTCAAATTCAAATCATCAAATCAAAATCCTTTTCAAGAGATTCACAAAAGCATAATATACATGGATTCGTTAATCTTTTATCGAAAAATCAATAGAGATGGAAAATGTATTCCCTTTTTTTTGTGTTTCATTTTAAGTGATTGATTTCATATAAGTATGCTCAAGTTTTTCGTATGAAAACTATACATCATAGATTAAAATCAAAAGAGAAAATCTCATCATAGAAATCATCAAGATCAATAAATCATAATTTACCCAAAAATCATCATTACTTCAAATCATCATTCATAGTTTAAATATAAAATCGTTAAGCATGAAACTTACATTATTTCATATAAGCATGCCTTTTTCATTTATGCCAAATCAAAACATGCATCATTTTTAAAACTGAAAAAGCAACTTTCATTATGGTACAAACCGATAAGCCATAAAACATAAAAATCATCATGCATAATTTTAAAATATAAATTTATTAAGCATGATCATTATGCATAAAATAAAATCATCAATTATGGTATCAAAACATTTAATATTTTCATTACATCATTAAACATGTAATTTTTAAGAAAAATAATTTTATAAACTAAATTAAAAATAACTCATGAAAAGCATCAAGTAATTTCATAGTAAGGAAAAAGATATTTGATTGAGTAGCTTACCTTGTTGATGAAAGCCGTCAAGGCATAGTTTGCCACCTCGCCTTTGTTGGTTTATTCTTCATCTTCGGATGAGCTTGATTCATCCAAGATTGCTTCCTTCTTCTTGCATTCATAGCAAGTAGTTGCATTCTTTTTAAGTTTAGTTTTGTTCTTCAATTCTTGTTTCATGAACTTTTAAATTTCATAGTGAGGAGTTCAAGTTCACCATTACTTGTGCTTATGCTCAAGTAGTCTTCAATTATTCTAAGTCTGAAATCCTTCCTGTTCTTTGGAAGGTGGTTCTCATGTACGTCAAGTGCATCATGAGTCATTTCATAGGGCCCGATAAGTTTTTCAAGTAAAAATTTATTTAAATATTTTCTTTCTTGTATTGCCGTTACTTTCGATTCCTAATTTTTAGAAAGAGATCTTAAGATCTTATTAACAAGTTCAAAATTATAAAAGTATTTGCCAAGAGCTTTTAAACCATTGACGACATCCGTAATATGGGTGTACATATCAACAACGATTTCACTTAGCTTCATTCGAAAAAGTTTAAAATCATACATTAAAATATTTACCTTAGAATATTTTTCTCTACTAGTGCCTTCATGTGTGATTTCGAAAGTGTGCCATATATCGAAAGTCGTTTCGCAAGTAGAAACCCGATTAAACTTAGTTTTATACAAAGCACAAAATAGAGCGTTCATAGCTCTAGCATTTAAGAAAAAAGTTTTCTTCTTCAAATCATTCCATTCTTTCATTGGAGTAGAAGATTTTTAAAAACCACTTTCGATAATATTTCATAAATTCAAATCCATAGAAAGTAAGAAAACTCTCATTCAAGTTTTTCAATAAGTGTATTTCGTCCCATTAAACATAGGAGGACGAATGAGAGAGTGACACTCTTGAAAGCTAAAAAGAGTCATTTCTCTTGGGTAGTAAACTAAATGAGAAATTACAAGGCTCTAATACCAACTGTTAGGAATGAGTCAGAACTAAGAGGGGGGGGTGAATTAGTGTAGCGGTAAAATCACGTCAGTTCTAAAAATTATTTCATACGTTGAAAACCGATTCCGAAAATATGCTTGACTTGAAAGTATATTTATAAATGTATTGAAAGTAGTAAGCAAGCAAAGTGGTTTGCAGTTAAAGTGAATTACTCAAAAGAAACGCAAACCAGATTTTTATAGTGGTTCGGTCGTCGTGACCTACATCCACTCCATTGATTCTTCTTCTGTCGAGGCCACCGGCATCCAATATCGATCTTCCTTCAATAGGTGAAGACCAACCACCTTTTATAACTCTTTATCCTTTTACAGGGTTTAGGAGATAACCCTTACACCCCCACTTATTCCTCTCTCAAACTATTCTAACACTTAGACTTTTGAGAGGAGTTCACACAAGAGTACAGCAGCGTTTCTTTCTTTTTCACTCTCACTACTTGTATAGTTTAACTAGGGATGAGAGGGGTATTTATAGGCCTCAAGTTGATTCAAACTTGGAGCTTAAAAATATCTTATCTCCGATTTTTAGGGTCTTGGCAATACCACCACCTGTGCTGGGCAGTACCATCGCCTGCAGCACTAACACTGGGTGGTACCACAACCCAAACTGACAGTACCACCGCTTGATAACCTCTCGGAGACTATGTCTAGGTGGTACCACCGCCTGACATAGTCTTGGAGATTGTGCTACGATGATGCCACCTATTGGGTCATTGTTTGGGCCTTTCATTGGGCCCAACATAGTCCATACATGGGCCTAACTGGCCCCTAATTAGGTTGAACCAATTCCAATCCCAATTATGTGCTAATTATGAAATCTAAGATATTTACTAAGCTAAACAAGTCCGTAAGTCTAGGTTTTTTTCGGCGAGCTTCCGGCGATCTTCCGGCAAACTTTCGATGATCTCTCAGAAATATTCCAGCAGACTCCCGGCAAGCTCCTAGACTTTATGATGATCTTCTTGGTGAGCTCTGACATGCTTCTTTAGCAAGCTCCTAGACTTATCGATTAATTCCGATAAAACTTCTGACGAACATCCGGACTTCCGACGAACTCTCGAAGTCCCAATGAAATTACGTCCTTGACTTTGGGACTTCATTTTGCTTTATGCCTTGCTATCGTAGTTAATCCTGCACAAATAAAATCTACTTTGATCTAGTCAATTAATACTAAGCTAATTAAATGTTATCCGACATATCATTGGTTCATCGATGCCTCATCCGATTGTTCAACACATCGTCCTCTCTTGCGGCCTATTGCCCAATCAGCCAGTTGACTTCCGCAACTCTGATTTTCTTAGTGCATTATCTGCTCCTCTTGGCCTGATGCCCGAACTCATGGCTCAAAGTCTTCTGTCAATACGTCGATCGATTCTTCGGCTCGACATCTAATCTTCTGTCATGTTTTTCTCTGGCCAAACATGATTCTTCCTGCTTTAATTGTCTCTTCCTGATCGAAGCATTCTGCATTACTCAAAATATAAATCAAATCATAAATACTATCAATTGGTTTCATCATCAAAATATGAGATTCAACACTTATCGCTCACTAAAATGCTTAAATTCGGCCGAGGTAATAGAAAGCTAGAAGACTTTGGGCAAACCTTTAGTGGATGATATGTTTTTGTTGTGTAAGTACACTTGGTGTCTAATAGAATGTTGATGGTAAATATAAACTTATGAGTTTTGTAAAAATTTAAAGAACCTCTCATGTTTAGGATTTTGAAGTGTTAAGAAAATTTGTGTAATGATATGAACATGTGGTAAACATTGGTTTTAGTGATTCTATAGAATACCACACTTGTGGATTTATGAGATGGTTATTGTCTTGGTGAGTTGGTTTTAGATTTTAAGATTTATTAAGTAATGTGGTATATGATTTTAAACTGCACAGGTTTTATGAATTGTGGAATTATGGATGTGAATGACTTGAATATTTTCTCAGTGTCATCAAATGTGTATTTGGATCTTGAAATGGATTATTATTGAATTTTAATATTATCGATTGGGGGGGTGTGATACAAATGATACAAGGTATGGTATTGTCAGACCCATATGGTTTCTACTCGAGGCTTGCTCTATTCGGATTCTCCCAGAGAACTTTTTCTCTCTTAATTCGAATAACCCTAGCTATGGATTTGTTTGAGCAAGAATATATGGGATATTCCTCTCAAGACACTAAGAGCGGATGATCCTCTATCGACACTCAATAGCCCTCGTAAGGTTAGCTACTACTCCCTAGGAGGCCAAGTCCAAAGCGATGCCACTGCCTAGGCCTGTTAAGGATTGCTACATGGCCTCACTTAGCCCAAAATAACCCTAACTCAGGTCCAATAGACCTCTAATTGAGTTGGTATTGTTTCATCCTAATATCGACTCAATTAGACTTAAACTAACTCGATCTAAACACAATTGATTACAAACATGAATCCTATGTTGTCCGACATGTCATTGGTTCATCCGGTGCTTCATCTGATCCTTCGACATATTGTTCTCTCCTTTGACGTATTGCCAAATTGGCATGTTGACTCTCATAACTTCTGATCTCTTTGGTGCAATGTCCAATCCTTCAGCCCAGTGCTTGAACTCATGGCACGAAGTCCTTCCGGCACGTTGACCATTCCACTGGCCCAACGTCTAATTTTCTAACATATTCTATTTCGGCCACTGTCAATCAATTTGCCTTTCCTTAATCAAGGTTAGTCCTGCGTCACTCAAATTATAGATTAGATCGTAAACTCATCAATTTATTTCATCATCAAAATCCGAGATTCAACAATCTCCCCCTTTTTGTTGATGATAATAAATTGATGATGGAGTTTAAACTAAACTCCCCTTATCAACATGCCATAATTGAGATGAATTATATGCAATATATAATATTATTACTTACATCATAAGTTCAAGTATTGCATCTAAACCATCATGCATAATAAAATTTTATTTTACCATGCATGATCATCATCATGCCTTCTCCCACTTTGTCATCAACAAAAAGGAGAAATACAACTAGCAGTTATTTTAAATATGCAAGCTAGTAAGGTAGCAAGTTTTGAACATGCAAGCTAGCAAGTTTTAGAGATGTATAAGTTTAGCAATTTTATTATTATTTTTAAGATAGGGAAGCTAGCACTTTTACTTCTTCTTGAA
Source organism: Musa schizocarpa (assembly GCA_900464855.2). Lineage (NCBI taxonomy): Eukaryota > Viridiplantae > Streptophyta > Magnoliopsida > Zingiberales > Musaceae > Musa > Musa schizocarpa. The sequence continues at coordinate 18,928,384 of LS990915.1, forward strand.
ATGTGTAAGTTAGCAATCTTTGCTTCTCTTTTGAGATGAGCAAGCTAGTAAGTTTTTGCTTCTCTTGAGATGTACAAGCTAACAAGGTTTTCTCCTTGAAATGTACAAGCAAGCAAGAATTTCTCCTTGAAATATACAACTTGACAAGTTTTACTTCCTTTTTGCAATGTGCAAGCTAGCAAATTTAGTAAGTTTTACATCATTTTATAACATATAAGCTATAAATTTTATCTCCCCCTTTGTCATTGTCATATCAATTTTATAATTTTGTAATTTTTCCCTTTACATCAATTTTCACATCATGACAAAGATAAATTTAAATCAAATGTGATGAGGTATACAATTTATGAATACAAGGGAGTATCATAAACAAATCATGACATGAAAAATATAATATCAAAGATCATTTGAATACCAAAAGATATAATTCATTTTGACAAATCTCCTCTTAAATAATCAAAAAGAAATCTTATGAGATCAAATAGTAAAATATCTTCAAAAGAAATTGTAAGACATGAATTCCGAGAAACCAAGAGAAAAATAATGATTCATTTGGATAAATATTCTTTTTAATAAAATACAAGAATCATTTGAGAATAAAAAATAAGGGATCTTGATTTATATAAAGAAAATACCAAGTTATGATTTTGAGAATTCAAGATCATAATATAGATAAAACTCATTCAAATTCAAATCGTCAAATCATCAAAATCACTTTCAAGAGATTCAAAATGACATAAATAGATTTATTAATTTTTTATTAAAAAATTGATAAGATAGAGATAGAATTTTTTTAAGAAAAATGCATTCCCTTTTATGTGTTTCAATTTATGTGATTTATTTCACACAAGCATGCCTTTGTCTTTTATGTCAAATAAAAACATGCATCATCGTTTAAAACCAAAAAAGTAAATTTCATCATAAAAATCATCAAGATGAATAAACCATAAATCACAAAAATCATCATTACTTCAAATCATTATGCATAATTAAATTATTAAATCATCAAACTTAATTTTATTAAACATAAAGCATTTTCAATCAAAATCATTTTGTTTTGACAAATGAGCTTTGTGAAGTGTGTTGGATCTTCGGTCATAAGCCTTGAGCATCCACTATCAAAATTTTATTTTTGCTCCTAGCTTTCGATTGTAGAGATGTCTATAAGAAAGGTGGGTTTGGTCTAGGTACCAATTTAGCTTTGGGTCCCTTATGGTTTGATTTATCATTCTTAGCTTTAGGCATTAAGTTATTCATTGTTTCTTTAGAAACTCAAACCAACTTATGTGAGCCATACTTTTTGAATGGACATTTATATGCAAAATGACTATGTTTACCACAAAAATTACATTTGTTTTCAAGGGAAACATGTATCGTGGGTCCTTTAACAAAAGTGATTGGCTTTTGTTGAGTATTACTCACATGCCGATTCCTTCTTTTCTACGTACATGACTCTTATTTGCAAGAATCATGTTTAAAGATTTACTATCAATTTTAAATTTAACTAATATTTATTATAAAAATAAATTTTCCTTTTTAAGTGAGTATAGCTCTTCACACTTAGTGCAAGGAGTTCACTAGCAAGAGAAGCATGATCATTTTTTAATAATTTATAATTTTTATCAATTAATTTAAATTCATCAAATAAATCATGAAAAGCATCAAGCAATTCATTGTAAGGTAAAGGAGTTTCAGTTGAGTCATTTACCTCATTGTTGAGAGCCATCAAGGCGTGGTTTGCCACTTCGTCTTCGGATGCACTCAATTTGTCCCAAGTTATCTTGAGTGTTTTTTTCGTCTTTGGTAGCTTCTTCTTTTTAAGTTTATTTTTATTTTTTGATTCTTATTTTATGAACCTTTTAAATTTACTTATGAGGAGTTTGAAGTCATCATCACTTGAGCTTTCATTCGAGTGGTCTTCTTTTGTTTGAAATATCAAATCCTTCATATTCTTTGAAAGGTTATTTTCAAGTTTGTCATGTACTATACATGTCATTTCATAGGTCATCAAAGACTCGATAAGTTCTTCAAGTAAAAAGTTATTTAGGTCCTTTACCTCTTGTATTGCAATTACTTTCGAATCCCAATTTTTAGAAAGTGATCGTAAAACTTTATTAACAAGTTCTGAATTCAAAAAATATTTGCCAAGAGCTTTTCAACTATTGACGATATCCATAAAATGGGTGTATATGTCAATAATAGTTTCGCTTGGCTTCATTCGAAAAAAATTAAAATCATGTATCAAAAGATTTATTTTAGAATCTTTAACTCTACTTATTCCTTCATGTGTAATTTCAAGATTGTGCCAAATGTCATGTATAGTTTCGCATATAAAAACTCGATTAAATTTATTTTTCTCTAGAGCACAAAATAAAGCATTCATCGCTTTAGCATTCAAAGAAAAAGTCTTATTCTCCAAATCATTCTATTCGTTCATTGGTTTGGAAGACTTTTGAAAACTAAATTCGACTATATTCCATAAATCAAAATTCATAGAAAGTAAGAAAACTCTCATTCAAGTTTTTCAATAAGTGTAGTTTGTCTCATTAAACATAGGAGGATAAATGATTGAGTGACCCTCTTGAAAGCCAAAAAAAGTCATCTCTCTTGGGTGTTAAACCAAATAGAGAGAAACTTGGCAGGAGTGGGGGGGGGGGGGGTGGGTGGGCGGTGAATGAGTGATTACGTAAAAACATGTCGGTTTTAAAATTCTTATTCGATGAAAATCGATATCAGAAAGATATTTAAACTTAAAACATTTGTAAGAGTAGTAATGAGTAGGTAAAGCAGTTGCAAAATAAGTAAATAAACAGAAAAAGGGAGGCACACTAATTTTATAGTGGTTCGATCGTCATGACCTACATCCACTCCTAATTCCTCTTCACTCGAGGCCACCAGCTTCCACTACTGATCTTCTTTCAATGGGCAAAGATCAACTACCCTCACAACTCTTTCTCCTTTTCACAGGCTCAGGAGAGAACCTTTACACTTCTCTTTCTTTTAGACCTCACTTCTCCCTTAGAAACCTTTTAACTCTAGGAGGAAGAGACTTACTAACTTTAGATTATAACACTTTTTCAACTTAGAATTATTTTCCCTTTCTCCTCAATTCTAGCTTCTCAAAGCAAGAATAGCTAGGGTATTTATAGACCCAATTGGATTCAAATTTGGAGTCAAAAGAGGTCTCATCACGGGTTTTCGGGGTACTGGCGGTACCACCTCCTGATAGATTGACAACTGGTGGTACCACCTCCTGGGCTTGCTAAGGGTTGTTGCATGGGCCTCACTTGGCCCAAAACAGCTCCAACTTAGGCTCAATGAGCCCCTAATTGAGTTGGTATTATTTCACCCCAATACAGACTCAATTAGACCTAAACTAACTCAATCTAGACATAATTGATTACAAACATGAATCCTATGTTGACCAGCATGTCATTGGTTCATCCGCAGCTTCGTCCGATCCTTCGACGCATCATCCTCTCCTCAGCGTATTGCCCAATCGACATGTTGACTCTAGTGTTGAATCTTGGATTTTGATGATGAAATCAATTGGTAAATTGTTTGATCTAATCTATATGTTGAGAAAAGTGTGCAAGATTAACTACGATAGCAGTAAGACATAAAGCAGGTGTTGTATCGTAGTCAAAATTGAGATTTCTTTGGGAGTTTGAGAGTTCGTCGGAAGTTCAGACGTTCATCGAAAGTTTTGCCGGAACCAACCAAGAAGTCCAGGAGCTTGCTAAAGAAGCTCATCGGAACTCGCCAAGAAGATCGTTGTGAAGTCCAGGAGCTTGTCGAGAGTCTGCCGGGATATTACCGAGAGATCATCGAAAGATCGCCAGAAGAATAATTGACATATCGAAATAAGAATGTTTAGTCAAATGTCTTAATTATTATAGTTAGACCATAAATTTAGTTAGGATTGGGAGGTAATCTCACTAACTTAGTTAGGGATCAATTGAGCCCTTAATAGGACTGAATTGGGCCAGATTAAACAACCTATTCAGCACTTGAAACCACGACCGACGGTGGCACTGCTTGGGACTCGGTCTCCCATGTGTTATGGGCGGTGGTACTGCCCAAACTTAGTGGTGGTACCGCCCAAACTGGGCGGTGGTACCACCGGCAATTAATGCTACCAACGGTGGTACCGCCGATAGTTAATGCTGCCAGTGGTGGTATCGTCAGAGCTCGGTCTCCGAACTCTGTCGGGCGATGGTACCGTCCAGTGTCAGGTGTCAGGTGGTGGTACCACCCAATAATGGTGATGGTACCATCAGTACCCTGAAATCTAAGGATGTGACACTTTTTGGCTTCAATTTTGAAATCATTGGGGCCTATAAATATCCCACCCTTTTTTGCATGAAAGGGTATGAAAGTGTTGGCATAATTTTGAATCTTTGGAGTGTTAAAAGTGTTGTAAAAGTACAAGAGTCCTCCTCCTCCCTTTCTAAGTGTTTAGATCATTTAAGAGAGATGTGAGACTTGTAAAGGTTATCTCCTAAAATTGTGAAAAGGAGAAAGCATTGTAAAGAGGTGGTTGGTCTTCGCCTTTTGAAGGAAGACCATTAGTGGACATCGGAGACCTCGACGAAGGAGGAATCAAAAGTGGATGTAGGTCATTACGACCATACCATTCTAAATTCTGGTTTGCTTTCCTATTTGTATAATTTATATTACTACAAACTTCCTTAACCTTCTCTTTGCACTCTTACGAAAGCTTTCATGTTCAATATCTTTCCGAAATGGATTTAATTGAAATGAATATTTTTCAAAATCAACGATTTTTTCACTGCACTAATTCACCCCCCCCCCTCTTAGTGCCGCTCTTGATCATAACATCCCGCAACTTCCGATTTCCTTGGTGCAATGTCCTATCCTTTAGCCCGATGCCCAAACTCACGGCATGAAGTCCTTCCAACATGTTGACCATTCCACCGACCCAACATCCAATCTTTTGACATGTTCTATTTCAACCCAATGTCTGATTCTTTCTGCATTAATCGATTTGTCTTTCCTTGATTGAAGTTAGTCCTATGTCACTCAAAAAGCTGATTAGATCATAAACTCATCAATTGATTTTATCATCAAAATCTGAGATGCAACACCTCTCGAGTAACCTATGACCAGGATTATTTAGGATCTGTGTTTAAAGGCGAATCGGTCTTATTATTGTAATCTTATCACGATTTAATTCTCATTGCATAGATCCATGGATATTACGATATATATTCATGCAACAAACAATATAAAGTGATGAAATATCAAATAATATAATAAACAAAAAAAGTGTATGTCATGTCACATATGTCATCACTCATATGATTGGCTTGCAAGGCACCTATAATTAACACCGATATGATCCTAACAAGTTCACATAGACTTATTAAGAAATCTAAGTGCAACATCACATGTGCAGCGGAAGAACAGAAACAAAACTCCCATATTTTCACAAAAAAAAAGATTTCATTGTCTTGCGAAGATTGGTGTGCAAAAATCTACGGAATTAAAAACCATGTGTGAGATAGTTGTGTTACCTAGGGAGATCGTGTATCCTTGATTTTCTGCAGATCTATGGGAGAGGATAAAGAATCTCAACTGTCTTCTTTAGTGATGATCCACATGGTAGGGGCTGCGAAGACATTCCTCGAATCGCTGCCCAAATCTCCACATGCCCTAAATAAAGATTACTAGCTGAGGAGAAGGGGAGAGGAGAATAGGTGGTAGCCAAAAAGGCCTAGCCTATGGTCCTTTGGTTCCCTCCTATTTATAGAGGCCCCTTGTCTACTTAACCCTAATGGATCCTATCCTATTGGATATTAGATCTCCAGTAAACTATTCAAGTCTTTTAGATTAGTAGATCTCTACCCAATAATCTCTCATTGGCTAATATTAGATCTCATCCAGAGGATCCAATAATTCAGGGACTTATTGGATATCTATTAAGATAGGGGCTCTAACAGATATCTCATATTTGAGCCTCTACTCGTCGTAACACCTACCATATGTGTATGACCCTCTAAGCCCAATATTGAGCTGGCCATGAGGCATACATGTTAGAACTCATTCTGGCTCAGTGAATCATTATCTCTATAGTAATTCACTTGACCCATCGACTACGGATGTACTAGGCCACTACGTCATAGTCCCTAGACGATATAAGGGAATTCAATCTATTGGACCTATTTGTCCTCAATTACCATGTACCTATAGTCCCTCATCCATCTAATCTCCTACTTGACTTAAAGCCAATCACCTATGTGTCTGATCCCCATCAGACCCTTATGATGCTCAAAGATAATATAAGAAAATGACTTTGTTAGTGGATCTGCAATGTTATCTTTGGATGAAACTCTTTCTACTACTATATCTCCTCGGGCCACAATTCTTTAATAAGTTGGAACCTCTTCTGAACACTTCTGATATGACTTGGGATCTCTCATTTGAGCAATCGCCTCGTAGTTGCCGTAATATAAGGGAATTGGCTCATTGCTACACGACACGACTCCTAGATCTGTGTTAAACTTCTTCATCCAGACTCCTTCCTTTGCTACCTCTATCGCATCAATATACTCTGCCTTTGTGGTCAAGTTAGTAGTAATATCTTACTCATAACTCTTCCAGCATACTACTCCTTCATTTAGGGTGAACACATACCCTGAATTATAATTGTTGTTGTCGACATCGGACTGAAAACTTAAGTTCGTCTAGCCCTTAACCCTATGGCTACTACCTCCATATACCATTAAAAGATCCTTAGTCCTTCTCAAGTACTAAAGGATACACTTTACTGCTTTCCAGTACTTCAAGCCTATATCCGCGTGATACCTGCCCGTGACACTCAAAGTATAAGTTATATCAGGCCTGGTACATAGCATAACATACATGATAGACCCTATTGCTAAGGCATAAGGTATTCTATCCATGTTTGTCCTTTCATTAGGAGTCTTTAGGGACATACTCATAGATAGGTATATCTCATGTCTCATCGGTGTGAGATTTCTCTTGAAATTTTTCATATCAAACCTTTTGACAATGATGCCTATATATCTGGATTGGGATAAGCCAAGCATCCTATTAGATCTATCTCTATAGATCTAAATCCCCAAGATATGAATGCTTCCCCTAAGTCCTTCATGGAGAAATGTCTAGATAGCCAATCCTAGAGTGTTGAATCTCGGATTTTGATGATGAAACTAATTAATTATATTTAGATGTTTAACTGCATTTTAAGTGATGCAGGTTTACTTGATCAAGATTAGACAGTTGACGCAGGAGGAATTAACATTGCGCCGAAGGAGATCACGTCAGGATATTGGACGGCAGAAGGCTTCGGACGTCGGGCATCGGGCCGAGGAGAGCAGAATTATGCCAAGGATATCGGGGTTGTGGAGGTCAACCATCGATTGGGCAATAAGCCGCAAGAGAGGATGATGCACTGAAGAATCGGACGAAGTGCCAACCAATAACGTGCCGGGCAACAGAATGTCGATTCGCGTTGTAATAATTGTCTAGATCGGTGTAGAGTTTTGGCTTATGTGTGCAGGATTAACTATGATAACAATGAAGACAGAAAGTGAAACAAAGTACCAGAGTCAAGCATGAAGGATTCGTTGCGAGTTCGAGAGTTCGACGGAAGTCCGAAGATTCATTGGGAATGTTGCCGGAACTAGCCTAGAATGAGTAGGGAGCTTGCCGAAGGGTTTTTCGGAAGCTCGCCGGAAGATTCGTTGGAAGTTCGCGGAGCTCACCGAGAAAGATCGGAGCTTGCCGAAGAAGCTCATTGGAACTCGCCAAGATCAAATCGTGAAGTCTAGGAGCTTGCTTGGAGTCCGTAGAATGGTTTTCGAGAGTTCGCCGGAAGACCGTCGGAAGTTCGTCGGAAGCTAGCCGGAAGAAGTCTTGACTTACGGACTTTATAATAGCTTAGGAAATGTCTTTAAATTCATAGTTAGCACGTTAATTAGGGTTAGGATTAGGTGTTAATCCTATAACCCAAGTAGGGGCAAATTGGGCTCGAGTTCGGACTAGTTTGGGCCAAGTTTGGAGCCCAACTAGTGAGCTGAAATAGTGTAGGCGGTGGCACCGCCCAGAACCTGAGAACCGAGTGGTGGCACCATTGGACTGAGCGGTGGCACTGACCAACACCCAAGAGGTCCGGCGGTGGCATCACCGAACTGGGCGGTGGCACCGCCAGTACACTGTCTGTCAGACACAGATAGGCAGTGCTAGTCATAGGTGCCCAGCAAGCCAATCACGTGAGTGATGGCACGTGTGACTTGATACAGAATCTTTTTGCTTATTATATTTTGGCGTATATCACTTTATAACTATTGCATAAATGCATATATATATTATGATGTCCTTGGATTTGTGCAATGGGAATCGGATCGTGATGAGATCACGATAATGAGATCGATTCACCTTTAAACACATATCCTAAATAATCCCGGTCATAGGTTACTCGAGAGGGACATCGTGATAACCGGATAGACCGGGTGTCTTTGTATATACCCGTCCATATGATGGATGCAGCTGGTCTCATAGCTGCTGCGTGTAGGGACACTAGGGATACAATGATGTGCTCATTGGAGAATGAGTTCACTAATTGATCGGCTTACGGAATGCTTTGGATGGTTGATGATGCCTTATTGTCGGCAACGATTCCGTAGTCCTAGTGGTGTATCTGGTCCTTAGACTTGAGACACCAAGGATGTCCTGTATGAGTGCTCCACTCTTTGATACCCGAACTTATAGGTTTGGCTATCCCAGATCTAGTACAAAGGTCATTGGGAGTGGTAGTCGACCTTACGAGGGCTATTGAGTGTCGATAGAGGATCATCCACTCTACCGTCATGAGAGGAATATCCCATGTGTTCTTGCTCAGACAAATCCACGGCGGGTCATTCGGGTTGAGAGAAAAGAGTTCTCCCGGAGAATCCGATTAGAGCGAGACTTCGAGTAGAAACCGTATGGGTCCGACAACACCATGCTCGATATACGGTCCTCGGATATTAGATGGATGAGGGACTATAGGTACATGGTAATCGAGGACGCACAGGTCCAATGGATTGGATTCCCCAGATGGATCTGGGGACTCTGGCGTAGTGGCCTAGACGTCCGTGGTCGATGATGATGTGAATTATTACAGAGATAATAATTCACTGAGTTAGAAGGAGTTCTGACAGGTATGACTCACGGCCAGCTCGATATTGGGCCTAGAGAGTCACACACATATGGTAGGCATTGCGATGAGTAGAGGTTCGGATATGAGATATCCGACGGAGCCCTTGTCTTATTGGATGCAGATCCAATACCCACTAGGGAAGGACCCATTAGGGTTTGATATGGGATCTCTATAAATAGGAGGGATTTACAGTCTCATAGGCTAGAGTCTTTGCTTGCCTTTCCTATTCTCCTCTCCCTCTCCACCTTAGAGGCCTAGAGTTTTGAGGAGGGTCGTCGCAACCCTGCTGTGTGGATCACCGCTAGAGAGGAGGACGCTTGACCTCCTTCACCCTTTCCTAAGGATCTGCAAGGAAACAGGGATATACGATCTCCCTAGGTAACACAATCTCTATACGCAGTTTTGTGTTTTGCGGATTTTTACGCACCAATCTTCGCACGATGACGAACATCTTTATGGGAATCGGGGATTTTTGTTTTCTTGTTCTTCCGCTGCGCATATGATGTCGCCCCCCATGATTTCCCAACAGTTTATCAGAGACAGGTTGTTCGTGCGAATGATTGGTTTTGAACTGCATGTGTTGTGTTTAGGAAGAATATTGACGTCAAAATCGTTGACGCAAAAGCGAGGAAGGGCAGCAACAGTTGCTGCCCTCGATATGCATGCCCGCACCACCTGCAGCAGCCGCAGCCATGACCGAACACCACGATTGCCAGCATGCATAGCCAGCAGTGCCTGCAGCAACCGGCGGCCACCTGCTTTCTTGCAGCAGCTTGTGGCCGGCGGGGCTGGCAGCCAGCCGGGTAGAGGGCGCATGACGCTGACCCCGGGCGGCGCCATGGGCAGCAGCAATGGGTGAGAGGCACCATGCCAGGGCAGCGCGCGCCGTGGCCGCTACTCCCACTAGCAAAAACCCCGCAGGGGGCGGCCGCCAGGCAGCACCGCTTCTATGGTGCTGCCTCGCTGAGCAGAAACCGCCCACGGAGGCGGCGACGCCCGGGGCGCCCACCTGCAACCGGCGCCAATGGCGCGCAGCTACCGCGTGGGCATTGCCCTCGCCCCTCGCCCGCCAAACGCCGCCCGGGGGGGGCGGCGGCAAAGCAGAGGGGAATTAGGGTTTTGGGTAAAGGATAGTTTTGCCCCTGTGAATTTGAGAAATTCCAGTTTCCGCTTTTGTCCAAATTATGAAAATACCCTTAGGAATTGAGAAATTCCCTACATGTCCCTGATTTCAGAAAAATATTAATTAATTAAAAGGTTTAGTTGATTATTATTTTTATTATTATCTAGTAGTCCTACATGATGATGATTATTTATACATGTGATGTATGATGTGTGGACGGATGATCATGGACCGTGTGATGTGTGTACTTGTGATTAATATTATTTAGGTCTGCGAACCTCCATTATATTTCTCGTTTATTGTCGGGCCTGCGTGCCTATGATTAAGTTGTAATCACATAAGGAGGCGCAGCGGGAGCGTGGATGCGATAGCGGGACCCACGAGATGGACGATCGTGATGCATGGAGATGCATCAAGATGTCGACGGAACCGACGAGGACGAGATGGACGATCAGAAGGGCATAGAGATGCACCGTTGCACACATAGATCTTGATGTGAGTGATTAGGCCTACTGGCTCGGGCCTAATCATATTAGGTTGTGGTCCATGATCATCTGATGTGATTGCTTATACACATACTAGATATGTATATATATTTGCATGCGATGTAGATATATATTAAATATGTATATGTGTGACATGTCATATTAAGAGACCAAATTATAGAAACATCTCTCGAAAATATTAAGTTGGTAAACGTGAGGCAATTAGATTGACCCACGTGGCCTTCCATCGTTATGAGTAGGAATCGATTCCCGGTGTAGGTTGAGTTGGTCGAGTCCCTCGAGACTCACCTATATCGCGATTCGCTATCTTGTTTACGACATAGAGATGTCACCGGTGACCCGAGGACATGGTATACTTGGTCGAGTCCCTCGAGGGTATATCATCAAATCAGACTCATCTTGTAACGAAGGTGTTGACTTAACCGAGCATCATGGTTGGTCGAGTCCCTCGAGGCCATGGTGATTCAGAGGCCGAACAGGACAGGAATCACAAGGAGTTGTGATCGGCAAGAGTTGCCTACCTTTTAGGCTTAGTGTGATTGGTCGAGTCCCTCGAGGTTACACTAAGATGCTGATTGGATCCTGATCCCCACTAGAAGTCTGCTGGAGACTTCCGTTTCACGTGCTGAGGGTGTCGCGTGACTCGTTAGTAAAATAGTGGGAGCATATTAAGATAGAAGTCCATATCTTGATAGTTTATTTCTTGCAAAATCTGCATGTTATTCATTTCTGCTACATCTTTATTTTCAGAAAATGTTGCTTTCAAATCCCTTTACGTGGCATACTTGATGTCAACCGCTTTCTTGGTCCAAATTATACGGATTGGCTCAGAAACTTGAGAATTGTTCTCACAAAGGGAGAAAAATCGGTATGCGTCCTTGATATAGTGATGCCTACCCCAAAGAAGGGGCAAGCGAGGATGAGATCGCTCCACGTGAAGTACATTGATGACTCCACTCTTGCTCGGTGCTATATGTTGGGCTCTATGACTCCGAGTTACTGAGACAATATGAAAAAGATGGATGCCGATCCATTCTCCTACATGTCCGCAAATTGTTTGAGGAACAGGAAAGGACTCAACGATATGAGATATCCAAGAGCCTTTTCCGCTAGGATGACCGAGGGGACACCGGTTGAGAACCATGTCCTAAAGATGATTGAGTGGATAGAGAAACTCACGTGTCTAGGAATGGTCCTAGAGGATAACTTGTGTGTGGACATTGTGCTTCAGTCCCTACCAGATTCCTTTTCATAGTTCATAATAAATTTTAATATGAACAAGCTTGAGGTGACTCTCCCGAGCTCCTCAATATGTTGAGGGAGGCAGAGAGTACTATTAAGAAAGAGAAGCCAGTTCTCTACACTGGTGAGACCAAAAGAAAAGGAAAGCGAAAGGTCCCTTAAGAAGGGAAAGGGCAAGGGCAAACAAGGTAAAGCAAAGGTTGCTAAGAAAGACCCAAAAAGGACAAAGGCCGATTGCTTCCACCGGTAAAGATGGGCATTGGAAGAGAAACTGCAAAGAGTACCTTGCAGAAAGGGCTGAAACAAAAGCTTGATGAAGCTTCAGTATTCATGATCGGTCTCCATTTGTGTCGACTCTTATGATAACACATGGGTATTGGATTCCTGTAGTGCTTATCATATATGCAATTTGTTGCAAGTTAAAGCAAAGCCTAGGAGACTACTGAGAGGCGAGATGGACCTCAAGATGGGTAATGGAGCAAAAGTTGTTGTATTAGTCTGTTGGCAGGTCGCCCCTACATCTTCCTAGTGGAGCTTTTATTGCATTAGATGCATGTTATTTTGTTCCTTCTATTATCAAAATCATTATATCCATTTCATGTTTAATGTTTAGTTGATATAAATTTGTTTTTTTTTTGAACAATGGTTGTTTGATATTATTAGATGATAAGATCATCACGAAAGGAACATTGCATAATGGTTTATTTATGTTAGACACCACTCCACATATCATGAATGTAAATATGTCCAAAATGAAACGAGATGAGTTGAACAGTGCATACCTGTGGCATTGTAGGCTAGGTCACATCCATAAAAGAAGGATTCAAAAGTTGCTAAATGATGGATATCTAGATCTATTCGACTATGTGTCATATACAACTTGTGAGCCTTACATTCATGGAAAACTAACCAAATCTCCATTTAGTAGAACTGGAGAGAGAGCCAATGAGTTGTTGGAACTCATACATAGTGATGTATGTGGACCCATGTCAACTCATGCCATTGGAGGTTACTCCTACTTCATTACATTTACTAATGATTTCTCAAGGTATGGATATGTGTACTTAATGAAGTATAAGTCCGAGGCCTTTGAGAAATTCAGAGAGTATAAGAATGAGGTGGAGAACCAGACTGGAAAGAGTATCAAAAGTCTTCGATCAGATCGAGGAGGTGAATACTTAAGTACAGAGTTTACTCAGTTCCTCAAGGACCATGGGATATTATCCCAATGGACACCTCCTTATACACCTCAGCTCAATGGTGTCTCTGAAAGGAGAAATCGTACATTATTAGATATGGTACGACCCATGATGAGTTTCGCTGACCTACCCATCTCATTCTGGGGATATGCCCTAGAAACCGCAGCTTACCTTCTGAATAGAGTTCCAACTAAGTCGGTAGTGTCTACACCATATGAGATATGGAAAGGGAAGAAGCCTGATCTTAAGGTTGTTAAGATCTGGGGCTGCCCTGCCCATGTTAGAAGACACAACCCCGATAAGTTAGAATCAAGGACAAAGCGATGCAAATTTGTGGGATACCCCAAGGAAACTTGTGGGTATTATTTCTATCATCTTGAGGACCAAAAGGTCTTTGTAGCTAAGAGAGCAGTGTTCCTTGAGAAGGAACACATTCTTAACGAAGACAGTGGGAGAATGATAGAATTGAGCGAGGTTGGAGAACCAAGCTCAAGCACCACTCTACAGCCCGAGTCTGTTCAGGTACCTAATACACAAGTATCAACTTTACGCAGGTCTGATAGAGTATCCCATCCTCCTGAGAGATATGTGGGACATATTAGAGCAGAGGATGTAGAGGATATTGATCCTCAGACCTACGAGGAGGCTATTATGAGTATAGACTCCGGGAAGTCGAAAGAAGCCATGAATTCTAAGATGGATTTTATGTACTGCAATAAGGTTTGGAACCCAGTTGATGCGCCCGAAGGTATTGTACCCATCGGTTACAAGTGGATCTTTAAGAAAAAGATCGGAGTAGATGGAAAGGTAGAGACCTATAAAGCAAGGCTAGTGGCTAAGGGGTATCGTCAAAGGCAAGGTGTTGACTACGACGAAACTTTCTCACCCGTAGCAATGCTAAAATCCATCAGAATTCTATTGGCTATTGCAGCACACTATGAATATGAGATCTAGCAGATGGATGTGAAAACCGCATTCCTCAATAGGAACCTCGAGGAGGAGGTGTATATGATGCAACCTGAGGGATTCGTGTCCAAGAATTGCCCAGATAAGGTGTGTAGGTTGCTTAGATCCATTTATGGACTAAAGCAAGCTTCCCGAAGTTGGAACATAAGATTTGATGAGGCAATCAGATCTTATGACTTCGTTAAGAACGAAGATGAGCCTTGTGTATACAGAAAGGTAAGTGGGAGCGATATCACCTTTTTGGTGTTATATGTGGATGACATCCTCATCATTGGGAATGACATAGGAATGCTATCCACAGTAAAGGCTTGGTTATCTAGACACTTCTCCATGAAGGACTTAGGGGAAGCATCTTATATCTTGGGGATTAGAATCTATAGAGATAGATCCAAGAGGATGCTTGGCTTGTCCCAGTCCAGTACATAGAAACTATTGTCAAAAGGTTTGGCATGGAAAATTCCAAGAGAGGTCTCATACCGATGAGACATGGGATATCGCTTTCTGAGTATGTCCCCAAAGACTCCGAAGAAAGAAAGAGGCGAACATGTATATGATACCTTATGCCTCAACAATAGGGTCTATCATGTATGCGATGCTACGTCTTGGGGCCTGATATAGCGCATGCTCTCTGAAAGTGTCACGAAAGGTGTATCAAAGGGATCCAGGCTTGGAGCACTGAAAGCAAGAAAAGTGTATCCTTAAGTACTTGAGAAGGACTAAGGATCTTTTACTAGTATATGGAGGTAATAGCCTTAAGGTTGAAGGCTACCGACTCAAGTTTTTCATGTCGATGTCGATGATAGCAAGTCGAATTCAGGATATGTGTACACCTTGAATGGAGGAGCAAGCAGTCTTTGGAAGAGTTCCAAGCAAGATACCACTTCACCGACTCGACCATAGAGGCGGGAGTACATTGCTGCATCGATGTAGCAAAGGAGGGAGTCCGGGTGAAGAAGTTCTTCACAGATTTGGGAGTCGATCTGAGATAGCGACAAGTCGACTTCCTTATATTACGACAACTATGGGGTGATTACTCAAATAAGGGAACCCGTCTCATCGAAGTGTTCTAAGGAGGTTCCAAACTTATAAGAAAGATCGTAACTTGAGGAGATGTAGCAAAGGAAAGAGTTCCATCCGAAGATAACATTGCAGATCCACCGACAAAGCCGTTGTCTCATTGTCTTTTAGCATCACAGAGTCCGATGGAGATCGGACATATAGGTGATTGGCTTTAGGTCAAGTGGGAGATTGCTAGTCATAGGTGCCCAAAAAAGCCAATCACGTGAGTGATGGCACGTGTGACTTGATACAGAATCTTCTTGCTTATTATATTTTGACGATATCACTTTATAACTATTGCATAAATGCATATATATATTGTGATGTCCTTGGATTTGTGCAATGGGAATCGGATCGTGATGAGATCACGATAATGAGATCGATTCACCTTTAAACACATATCCTAAATAATCCCGGTCATAGGTTACTCAAGAGGGACATCGTGATAACCGGATAGATCGGTGTGTCAGATACCCGTCCATATGATGGATGCAGCTAGTCTCATAGCTGCTGCTCGTGTAGGGACACTAGGGATACAATGATGTGCTAATTGGAGAATGAGTTCACTAATTGATCCGCTTTTACGGAATGATGGATGGTTGATGATGCCTTATTGTCGACAAATGATTCTGTAGTCCTAGTGGTGTATCTGGTCCTTAGACTTGAGACACCAATGATGTCCTGTATGAGTGCTCCACTCTTTGATACCGTGACTTATAGGTTTGGCTGTCCCATCTAGTACAACCGGTCATTGGGAGTGGTAGTCGACCTTCACGAGGGCTATTGAGTTTTCGATAGAGGATCATCCACTCTCTACGTCATGAGAGGAATATCCCATGTGTTCTTGCTCGGACAAATCCCGGCCGGGTCATTCGGGTTGAGAGAAAAGAGTTCTCCTGAGAATCCGATTAGAGCGAGACTTCGAGTAGAAACCGTATGGGTCCGACAACACCATGCTCGATATACTGGTCTCCAGGATATTATTAGATGGATGAGGGACTATAGGTACATGGTAACGAGGACAGACAGGTCCAATGGATTAGATTCCCCCAGATCGTCTGGGACTACTGGCGTAGTGGCCTAGTAATACGTCAGAGAGTCGATGAGTTGAGTGAATTATTACAGAGATAATAATTCACCGAAGTTAGAAGGAGTTCTCGACAGTTATGACTCACGGCCAGCTTCGATATTGGGCCTCACTGGGGTCACACACATATGGTAGGCATTGCGATGAGTAGAGGTTCGGATATGAGATATCCGACGGAGCCCTTGTCTTATTGGATGCAGATCCAATACCCACTAGGGAAGGACCCATTAGGGTTTGACACGGGATCTCTATAAATAGGAGGGATTCATAGCCTCATAGGCTAGAGTCTTTGCTTGCCTTTCCTATTCTCCTCTCCCTCTCCACCTCAGAGGCCTGGAGTTTTGAGGAGGGTCGTCGCAACCCTGCTGTGTGGATCATCGCTAGAGAGGAGGACGCTTGACCTCCTTCACCCTCTCCTAAGGATCTGCAAGGAAACAGGGATATAAGATCTCCCTAGGTAACACAATCTCTATACGCAGTTTTGTGTTTTGCGGATTTTTACGCACCAATCTTCGCACGACGACGAACATCTTTTTGGGAATCGGGGATTTTTGTTTTCTTGTTCTTCCGCTGCGTATATGATGTCGCCCCCTATGATTTCCCAACAGGCAGTGGCACCGCCAGCCTCAGAAACCCAAGAGAACTCAAAATTTAAAACCTAAATTTGAATTCTCTTAGGGCTTATAAATACCCCTCAATTCTCAACTGAGACAACAACCTTTGAGAAGCAAGAGATTGAGATAAAAGTCTTAGCAAAGTCTTTAGCAAGTTTTTGTTTTCAATAGCTTGAGTGTTCACCTCCCTCTTTCTCTTTGAAAATTTGTAAGAGTGTGAACCACTTGTCAAAGGTTGTAAGAGGGGTATTTGTCCTTCCCCTTCAAAGTGATTTGCTAGTGAAAGTTAGGAGCCTCTTCGAAGAAGGCTTCGCAAGTGGATGTAGGTCATTTTGACCGAACCACTTTAAATTGGTGTGTTCTCTGGTTTGCATTTACTTATTGCTATTTACCTTACTGCAAACCTTCATACATGCTTTACTTCCTCATTACTTTTGCTGCACACCTTTACGAACACGCTTTCAAGTTAAGCACTTCCAAGTTCGGTTTTTTTATCGTACGAAAATTTTTTCCAAAACCGAAGTTTTAATCCGCTGCACTTATTCACCCCCTCCTCCTCTTAGTGCCACTCCGATCCTAACATAGAGAACTTTCCTACAACATTCTTAATTATTAGGATGTCATCCACATATAGCATTAAGAAGGTGATAGCATTCCCACTTACCTTCCTATACACACCAGGCTCATCTTTATTCTTAACGAAGTCATAAGATCCGATCGCCTCATCAAATTTTATGTTCCAACTTTGGGAAGCTTACTTCAGTCCATAGATAGACCTAAGCAATCTGCACACGTTATCCGGGCTTTCTTTGGATATGAACCCCTGTATCATATACACCTCCTCCTCGAGGTTTTTGTTGAGATATGCGATTTTCACGTCTATCTGCCATATCTCATAATCATAGTATGCTGTAATAGCTAATAGAATTCAAATGAATTTTAAAATGGCTACAGGTGAGAAGGTTTTGTCATAGTCAACACCTTGCCTTTGATGATACTCCCTAGCCACTAGCCTTGCTTTATAGGTCTCCAACTTTCTATCTACTTCGATCTTCTTCTTGAAGATCCACTTGTAACCAATGAGTACAATACCCTCAAGTGCACCAACTACTAGTCATAGATGCCCAACAGGCCAATCACGTGAGTAATGACACATGTGACTTGACACGGAATCTTTTTACTTATTATATTTTGACATTTATCACTTTATATTGACTATTGCATATATGCATGCATATATTGTGATGTCCTTGGATCTGTGTAATGGGAATCGGATCGTGATGAGATCATGATAATGAGACTGATTTGCCTTTAAACACAGATCCTAAATAATCCCGGTCATAGGTTACTTGAGAGGGACATCGAGATAACCGGACAGACTCATATGTTGTATACCAGCCCATATAATGGATGCAGCTGGTCTCATAGCTACTCGTGTGGGGACACTAGGGATACAATATAGGTGCTCATTAGAGAATGAGTTCACTTATTGATCCGCTTATGGAATGTTGGATGGTTGATGATGCCTGATTGTCAGACAACGATTCCGTAGTCCCAATGGTGTATCTGGTCCTTAGACTTGAGACACTAAGAATGTCCTATATGAGTGCTCCATTCTTTGATATCAGACTTATAGGTTTGGATGTCCCAGATCTAGTACAGTCGGTCATCGGGAGTGGCAGTCAACCTTACGAGGGCTATTGAGTGTCGATAGAGGATCATCCACTCTTAGTGTCATGAGAAGAATATCTCATGTGTTCTTGCTCAGACAAATCCCTAGTTAGGGTCATTCAAATTGAAAGGGAAAGAGTTCTCCGGGAGAATCCGATTAGAGCAAGACTCGAGTCGAAACTGTATGGGTCTAACAACACCATGCCCGGTATACGATCTATGGGATATTAGATGGATGAAGGACTATAGGTATATGGTAACTGAGGACAGACAGGTCCAATGGATTAGATTACCCTGTATCGTTTGGGGACTACGGCGTAGTGGCCTAGTACGTCCGCAGTCTTTGAGTCGAGTGAATTATTATGGAGATAATAATTCACTAAGCCAGAAGGAGTTCTAACAGGTATGACTCACGGCCAGCTTGATATTGGGCCTAGAGGGTTACACACATATGGTAGGTATTGTGATGAGTAGAGGTACGGATATGAGATATCCGACGGAGCCCCTATATTATTGGATATCCAATAAGCCCCTGAATTATTAGATCCTATGGATGAGATCCAATAAGAGCCCATGAGAGATTATTGGATAGAGATCCACTAATATAAGAGGCTTAGGTAGTTGGATGTAGATCCAATACCCAATAGGGGAGGATCCATTAGGGTTTGACAGAAGACCACTATAAATATGAGGGATTCAATGGTTCAAAGGCTAGAGCTTTTGCTTGCCTCTCCTATTCTCCTCCCCCTCTCCACCTCAGAGCAGGCCTAGAGTTTTGAGGAGCAGCGTCACAGCCTTGTTGGGTGGATCACCACTAGAGAGGAGGGCGCTTGACCTCCTTCACCCTCTCCTAGAGATCTATAGAGATTCAGGGATATACGATCTCTCTAGGTAACACAATCTATTATATACACAGTTTTAAGTTTCATGAATTTTTTGCACACCAATCTTCACACGATGATAAACATCTCTTTGGGAATAGGGGATTTTGTTTTATGTTCTTCCGCTGCATATGTGATGTCACCCCCAAAGATTTCCCAACACCAATTAGGTTGTAAACCTTGTTGGAGTACATGAAATCCATTTAAGAATTTATGGCTTTTTGCCATTTTCTGGAGTCTATACTCATAATAGCTTCCTCGTAGGTCTAAGGATCAATATCCTCAATATCTTCTCCTCTGATATGTCCCACATATTTCTTAAGAGAATGATGTACTCTATCAAACCTATGTAAAGTCGGAACTTGTGTGCTAGGTACCTGAACAAACTTAGCCTATGGAATGGTGCTTGAGCTAGGTTCTCTAACCTCACCCAACTCTATCATACTCCCATTGTCTCTACCAAGAATGTGTTCCTTCTCAAGAAACACTTTCCTCTTGGCTATAAGACCTTTTGGTTCTTGGGTTGATAGAAATAATACCCACAAGTTTTCTTGGGGTATCCCATGAACTTGCACCGCTTCGTTTTGTTGAATCTCGGATTTTGATGATAAAATCAATTGATCGGTTAATTGATCTAATCCATATTATTGAGTTAAGTGTGCAGGATTAACTACGATAACTAGAAAACACAAAGCAAGGATACCGGAGTCAAGTTCGATGGACGTTTAAGAGTCCGAAGAATCGTCGGAGATGTTGTCGGAACCAACCGAGAAGAAATCGGGAACCTGTCAGAAATTTCGAAAGTTCGCTGAAGAGATCGTCGGAGGTTCATAGAGATCCCCGAGAAGGCTCGACTACTCATTAAAGTCATCACAAGTTCGGGAGCTTGCTGGGAGCCCGTCGGAAGAAGTTCGTCGGAAAGCTCGCCGGAACAAGACTCGACGTTCGCGGTTGAAAAATTGCTTAGGATGTGTTTTGTTATGTAGTTCACTTGTAATTAGGATTAGGATTAAGAGATAATCCTATATCCTGGTTAGGAGCCGACTGGGCCCAAAATTAGACTTGGTTTGGGCAAAATTTGAGGCCCAAACAAGTGAACCAAAGGGTCTGGCGGTGGCACTGCCAGACTGGGCGGTTGCACCGCCCAGCACCTGAGAGCTGGGCGGTGGCACCGCCCAGCACTATCATTGTCTGACACTGACAGGCGATGGCACCGCCAGCATCGGGAACCCAACAAGAATTCAAATTTGGAGCCCAAATTTAAATCCTCTTGAGGCCTATAAATACCCCTCAAATCTCAACTGAGATAACAACTTTTTGAGCAGCAATTGTTTAAGAGAAAGGCCTTAGAAAAGTCTTAGCTAGTCTTGTTTTCAATTTGCTAGTGTTCACCTCCTTCTTTCTTGCTGAAAATCTGTAAGAGAGTGAACCGCTTGTAAAAGAGTTGTAAGAGGGGTATTCACCCTTCCCCTTCAAGAGATTTGCTAGTGGAAGGTGGGAGCCTCATCGAAGAGGGGCCTCGCAAGTGGATGTAGGTCACTTGACCGAACCACTTCAAAAACGGCGTAATCTCTGGTTTGCATTTCATTACTGCTATTTACATTACTGCAAACCTTCTTACTTGCTTTATTTCATCATTACCTTTGCTGCACAACTTTGCGAATACGCTTTCAAGTTAAGCACTTCCGATTCCGATTTTTATCGTACGAAAGATTTGTTGAAACCAACGTTTTAATCCGCTGCACTAATTCACCTCCCCCTCTTAGTGCCGCTCTGATCCTAACAATTGGTATCAGAGCAAGGCTCACTCTCATATTTGGTTTAATACCCAAGAGAGATGGCTTACTCCGGCATGCATGAGGGACACTCTATCACACGTCCACCTATGTTTAATGGGTCGGATTAAACGTATTGGAAGACTCGGATGAGGATCTTCCTCATTTATATGGATTTCGAGCTTTAGACTATTGTTGAAAATGGATTTCAAAAATCTTCTCTTCCGATGAGCGAATGGAATGAATCGAAGAAGAAGGTTTTTGCTTTAAATGCAAAGGCTATGAATGCCTTGTTTTGTGCACTAGACAAAAATGAATTTAATCGTGTTTCAATTTGTGATTTGGCTTTTGATATTTGGAGAACTCTTGAGGTCACTCATGAAGGCACTAGCCGAGTGAAAGAGTCCAAAATCAACATCCTTGTGCACTCTTACGAACTTTTTCGAATGAAACCAAGTGAGTCCATCGGAGACATGTACACCCGGTTTACGGATGTCATCAATGGACTCAAAGCTCTTGGTAAAGATTTTACTAACTTTGAACTAGTAACTAAAATCTTAAGATCCCTCCCTAAAAGTTGGGATCCAAAATTTACGGCCATTCAAGGGGCCAAAGACCTTAAAACATTCCCTCTTGAAGAACTCATTGGGTCTCTAATGACCTACGAAATGACATGTCAAGCTCAAGACGAGCTCGAGAACCCCCTTCCAAAGAACAGGAAGGATATGACACTCAAATCACAAGAAGATCGCTTGAAAGGAACATCAAGTGATAAGGATAGTGACAATGACATTGCACTTTTGACTCAAAAATTTAAAAAATATTTAAGGAAGAACAAATTTAAAAATAATACAAAAAATAAATTTGAACAAAAGAAGGACAAAGTGATTTGCTATGAATGCAAAAAACCGGGACACTACAAGAATGATTGTCCTCAAGCCAAAAAGAGAACATCAAAGAAGAAGGCGCTCAAAGCAATGTGGGATGATTCAAGCGCGTCCGAAGAAGAGGAGTCCAATACCGAGCAAGTTGCTCATTACGCCCTAATGGCCATCGGAGAAGAGGTAACGAATTTAATTGATGCAGATTTACTTTATCATGAATTATTAAATGCTTTCCATGAGTTATTTGATAAATGTAAGATAATTAGTAGAAAATATAAATTGCTAAAAAAGGAGCATGATAATCTCACTTGTGATATCGATAAATTGAAAACTGAATATCATGATAGTTTAGCTCCATGTATAAAATGTCATGATCTAGAATCTCTCCAAAAGGAGAACTTACTACTTAAGGACACCTTGAAGAAATTCGAGGTTGGTAGCAAATCTTTGAACATAATCCTTACAAATAAGGGTCACGTTCCTAAAAGAAGTGGAATCAGATTTGTGAGAAGTCCTCACCAAAATCCAACCACCTTCATTAAAGGCCCCGTCTTACATGTTCGGCACCAAAGCCATTGCAACTTTTGTTGCAAATATGGACATAAAACTTATAAATGTCCATTCAAGAAAATTAGTACGAACAAACTAATTTGGGTTCCTAAAGGAACCATGATCAATTCTATGCAATATGATGAACAAGTTTTTAAGGCACCCAAAAGAAAAAGGGTACCTAAAAATAATCCCTTCTTGTAGAAACATACACCATCACAAGCTAGGAGCAAGAGATGGCATCTAGATAGTGGATGCTCAAGACATATGACTGGAGATCCATCTCATTTCTCTATGCTCACCAGTAAAGAAGAAGGGTACGTCACCTTCGGAGACAACAACCAAGGGAAAATCATTGGCAAGGAAACCATAGGTAACAAATTAAAATTTTCTATTGATGATGTCTTACTAGTTGATGGATTGAAACATAATCTCTTGAGTGTTAGTCAATTATGCGATAAAAGTTATATCGTTAGATTTGAATCAAATGTATGTATTATTGAAAAACCAAACCATAACATGACTATGATTGCATTAAAACAAAATAATGTCTACACCATCAACCTTGATGAACTAAGTAATGAAATGTGCTTCTCTGCTTTAAATGATGATGCTTGGCTTTGGCATAGGAGACTAGGCCATGCAAGCATGAAACTAATATCTAAGATCTCATCTAGAGAATTAGTGCGAGGAATTCCAAATATAAAGTTTATTAAGGACAAAGTATGCGATGCATGTCAACTAGGTAAACAAATAAAAAACTAGTTTCAAATCAAAACTCAAATTAGCACCACTAGACCATTACAATTGATTCATTTGGACTTATTTGGACCAATTGATACGACAAAGTCTAGGAGGAAGCTAATATGCATTTGTAATTGTGGATGACTATACTAGATACACTTGGACCTATTTCTTAGCTCACAAAAGTGATTGTTTCAAGTGTTTCTCTAAATTTTGTAAACTCACTCAAAAACGAAAAGGTTTCATGATTTCATCAATTCGAGTGATCACGGTGGCTAATTTCAAAACCGTGACTTTCAAAATTTTTGTGAAGTTAATGGATACAATCACAACTTCTCCACTCCGAGAAATCCCCAATAAAATGGAGTAGTTGAAAGAAAAAAATAGAAACCTACAAGAATGGCAAGAACTATGTTAAATGAACATAGTTTACCTAAGTATTTTTTGGGTGATGTCAGAAATACGACTTGCTACATCATGAATAGGGTCCTAATAAGACCATCCCTATCAAAAACTCCCTATGAATTATGGAATAACAAAAAATCAAATATTTCCTATTTTAAAGTTTTCAGTTGTAAATACTTTATTTTGAATGAAAAGGATGCCTTAGGAAAATTTGATGCTAAATCCGATGAAGGCATCTTTCTTGGTTACTCTTCCGTTTCTAAGGCTTTTCGGGTTTTTAACAAAAGAACCTTAGTAATAGAAGAGTCTATTCATGTAGTTTTTAATAAAATTTCTAATTTAAAGAAAAATAATTTTAATGATGATCTTGGTTTTGATAATTTGAATTTAAACAAACCCCCTCCTCAAAATAGCAACTTGGATGCACCTTCTTCGGAAATTTCCTTACCCAAGGAATGGAAGTATATAGATGCTCATCCAAAGGAGCTAATTATAGGAGATACATCAAAAGGGGTTCAAACTAGTTCCTCTTTCAAGAATTTTTGTGCTAATGCCGCCTTCCTTTCTCAAATCGAACCTAAATGCATTGACGAGGCCATAAAAGATGATTTTTGGGTTATTGCAATGCAAGAGGAATTGAATCAATTTGAGAGGAATAAAGTGTGGAAGCTTGTTCCTAGACCTAGTGACCATTTAGTCATTGGTACTAAATGGGTCTTTAGAAACAAGCAAGACGAAAATGGTATAGTGGTTAGAAACAAGGCTAGATTAGTGGCCAAAGGTTTCAACCAAGAAGAAGGTATCGATTACGAAGAAACCTTCGCTCCCATGGCTCGATTAGAAGCCATAAGGATGCTCCTTACCTATGCTAGTAGTTATAATTTTAAACTATTTCAAATGGATGTCAAAAGTGCCTTCTTGAATGGTTTTATTTCCGAAGAAGTATATGTCGAACAACCTCCCGGATTTGAAAATTCCCTTCTTCCTAATCATGTATTCAAATTGACTAAGGCTCTTTATGGCTTGAAACAAGCTCCTAGAGCTTGGTATGAAAGGCTTAGTTCCTTTCTTATTTTAAATAATTTTACCAAAGGCAAGGTTGATACTACATTGTTTATTAAACATTTTGAAAATAATTTTCTTATTATGTAAATTTATGTTGACGATATTATTTTTGGCTCTTCTGATGAATCACTATGTGAATCATTTGCCAAATCTATGAGTCATGAATTTGAAATGAGTTTAATGGGTGAATTAACTTTCTTTTTAGGATTACAAATCAAACAACTTAAGGATGGTATATTTCTTAACCAATCTAAATATACATTAGAATTGTTAAAATGATTTAACATGGATAATTCAAACGCAATAAACACCCCTATGAGTACTGCGACTAAGTTAGATATGGATGAAAATAGTGAAAATTTCGATCAAAATACTTATAGGGGAATGATAGGTAGTCTACTCTACCTTACCGCGACTAGACCGGATATTATGTTTAGTGTAGGACTTTGCGCTAGGTTTCAATCAAATCCTAAATTATCTCATCTTAAAAGTGTTAAAAGAATATTTAGGTATCTTAAAGGAACTCCAAATCTAGGACTGTGGTATCCAAAATCTGAAAAATTCGATTTAATAGCTTATGCAGATGCCGATTTTGGCGGATGCAGGATAGATAGAAAAAGTACATCTGGAACATGCCAATTTTCAGGACATGCACTTGTTTCTTGGACTTCTAAGAAACAAAATTCAGTTGCACTATCTACGGCGGAAGCCGAATACATTGCTGCAAGTGCATGCTATGCACAAGTTGTTTGGATGAAAAATACATTAGAAGACTATGGAATTCACTTTAAAAACATTCCCATAAAATGTGATAATACTAGTGCCATATGTCTTACTAAAAATCCAATTCAGCACTCTAGAACTAAGCACATCGACGTTAGGCATCATTTCATACGTGATCATGTCCTTAACAATGATGTTGTTCTAGAATTCATTGACACAAAGCATCAATTAGCAGATATATTTACAAAAGCCTTGAATGAAGACCAATTTGAATTCATTAGAAGGGAATTAAGTATGTTAAATTGTCCCTAAATAATAAACTTGTTTGAATGGATTTTTCATAAAGTTTTTCATTCTCTCTCCGTTCCTCGGTGAACTGATCCTTCTCTTTCGATTCTAATGACATGTTAAATTTTCTAATCCTATCTTGAGTCAAACACCGCTCCCATCTGATCAAGATTAATGATTTTATGATATTTTGAATCTCGAAATTGATTTTGATGGCTTAATTATGAGTTTCAAGTTGACGAATTGAATTTGTATTCAAATTATGATCTTGACTTATTGGAGTTACTACTTGAAACTTTTTTGTCTTATCCCAATCTCTTCCTTGTACATCTACAACTTTTGTTACTTATAGAATGAAGAGATTTGATAATATGGATGAATGCTGAATTTTCATTTAAGATGAACTCTGCGTAAATATTTTAGCATACTTAATTTTGAATGATAAAATCTTTGTATGACAAACTATGTGCTTCAAGTCTCATTCCCTTTTTGTTGATGACAAAGGGGGAGAAAAGTGATGACTTGTATCATTTTAATAGCATGACTTATATGAATTGCAAAAACTTTTCAAAATCTTTGAGAAAAGTGATCGATCGATGAATGTCTTATATGCCTTGCAAAATCTTTGAGAATATCGCAAGATCGATTGATCATATTGAAAGCATGTCTAACATGTATATCATGAAATTCATGTTGAAAATCTTTATCTCCTGTCGTAGTAAAATTTGTCTCTTATCTTTCGACTTGAAAAGGATTTTCATTGAAGTTTCGCATTTACATTATGCTTAATGAGAATAACGATAAGTTCTACGGTTAGAACTTATCGGTTTATGCTTGAATTCAATGAGATGGAATTCAAGTGTTTTTATCTTCTCATAATATGGCATATAGATAGGGGGAGTTATGTTTAACTCCGTCATCAATTGATTGTCATCATCAAAAAGGGGGAGATTGTTGAATCTCGGATTTTGATGATAAAATCAATTGATGGGTTAATTGATCTAATCCATATTATTGAGTTAAGTGTGCAGGATTAACTACGATAACTAGAAAACACAAAGTAAGGATACGGGAGTCAAGTTCGATGGACGTTTAAGAGTCCGAAGAATCGTCGGAGATGCTGCCGGAACCAACCGAGAAAAAATCGGGAACCTGTCGGAATTTTCAGAAGTTCGTCGAAGAGATCGTCGGAGGTTCACGGAGACCCCCGAGAAGGCTCGGCTACTCATTAAAGTCATCACAAGTTTGGGAGCTTGCTGGGAGCCCGTTGGAAGAAGTTCGTCGGAAAGCTCGCCGGAACAAGACTCGACGTTCGCGGTTAAAAAATTGCTTAGGATGTGTTTTGTTATGTAGTTCACTTATAATTAGGATTAGGATTAAGAGATAATCCTATATCCTGGTTAGGGGGCAACTGGGCCCAAAATTAGACTTGGTTTGGGCAAAATTTGAAGCCCAAACAAGTGAACCGAAGGGTCTGGCGGTGGCACTGCCAGACTGGGCGGTTGCACCGCCCAGCACCCGAGAGCTGGGCGGTTGCACCGCCCAGTGCCCGAGAGCTGGGCGGTAGCACCGCCTGGGCTGTACGGTGGCACCGCCCAGCACTGTCAGCGTCTAACACTGATAGGCGGTGGCACCGCCAACATCGGGAACCCAACGAGAATTCAAATTTGGAGCCCAAATTTGAATCCTCTTGAGGCCTATAAATACCCCTCAAATCTCAGCGGAGATAACAACTTTTTGAGTAGCAATTGTTTAAGAGAAAGGCCTTAGAAAAGTCTTAGCTAGTCTTATTTTCAATTTGCTAGTGTTCACCTCCTTCTTTCTTGCTAAAAATCTGTAAGAGAGTGAACCGCTTGTAAAAGAGTTGTAAGAGGGGTATTCACCCTTCCCCTTCAAGAGATTTGCTAGTGGAAGGTGGGAGCCTCATCGAAGAGGGGCCTCGTAAGTGGATGTAGGTCACTTGACCGAACCACTTCAAAAACGGCGTAATCTCTAGTTTGCATTTCATTACTGCTATTTACATTACTGCAAACCTTGTTACTTGCTTTATTTCATCATTACCTTTGATGCACAACTTTGCGAATACGCTTTCAAGTTAAGCACTTCCGATTCTGATTTTTATCGTACGAAAGATTTATTGAAACCAACATTTTAATCCGCTGCACTAATTCACCCCCCCTCTTAGTGCCGCTTCGATCCTAACACGTTTTGGATTCTAATTTATTAAGGTTGTCTCTTAACATGGGCACGACAATCCCAAATCTTAACAATCTTAAGATCAGGCTTCTTATCTTTTCATATCTTATATGGTGTAGATACTACTGACTTAGTTGATACTCTATTCAGAAGGTAAGCTATGGACTCTAGGGCATATCTCTAGAATGAGACGGGTACGTCGACGAAACTCATCAAGGATCGCATCATATCTAACAGCGTGTGATTCCTCCTTTTGGAGACACCGTTGAGCTAGGGTGTATAAGGAGGTGTCCATTGGGATAGAATCTCATGATCCTCGAGGAACTGGGTGAGCTCTATACTCAAGTATTCACCTCCTCAATCTAATCGAATTGTCTTGATACTCTTTCCAGTTTGGTTCTCTACTTCATTCTTATACTCCCTGAATTTCTCAAAGGCTTCGGACTTGTACTTCATCAGGTACATATGTCCGTACCTAAAGAAATCATTAGTGAAAGTAATGAAGTAGGAGTAACCACCTATGGCCTGAGTTGACATAAAACCACATACATCACTATGTATGAGTTCCAGTAACTCAGTGGCTCTCTCTCCAGGTCCACTAAATGGAGAGTTGGTTAGTTTTTCATGAAGGCAAGGCTCGCAAGAGTTATATGACTCATAGTCGAATGGACCTAGATATACATCCTTTTGTAACTTTTAAATCCTTCCCTCATAGATATGACCTAGCCTACAATGCTACAAGTATATACTATTCACCTCATCTTGTTTCCTCTTAGACACACTTATATTTATGATATGTGGAGCAGTGTCTAGCATAAATAAACCATTATGCGATGTCTCTCTAGTGATGATCTTATTAACCTTAATAATTGAACAACTATTGTTCTCAAGAACTACTTTATAACCATTCAATATCAAACATGAAATAAAAATAATATTATTGATAATGAAGGAAATAAAATAACATGCATCTAATACAATAGTAGCTCCACTAGGTAGATATAAAGTGATCTCACCGATAACAAGAACTACAACTCTTGCTTCATTACTCATCTTGAGGTCTATTTTATCTTTTACCAATCTCTTAGGCTTTGCTAGAATCTACAATGAATTACAGATGTGATAATCACTACTGGTATCCAATACCCATGCACTATCACAAAAATATGACAATTGGAGACTGATCATGAATGTATTTGAAGCTTCTCCAAGCTTCTATTTCTCCTTTTCTACAAGGTACTACTTGTAGTTACTCTTTCAATGCCTATTTTGTCGTAGTGGAAGCACTGGCCTTTGTCCTTTGCTAGGTTATTTTTGGCAACCTTTACCTTACTCC
>LS990915.1:18962883-19135383 GCA_900464855.2 Musa schizocarpa
TATATGCTTCAAGTCGATTCAAACTTGGAGCCTAAAAATGTCTCATCCCGGGTTTCTTGCGTACGGGGGGTACCACCACTTATGCCGGGCAGTACCACCGCTAGTGTCAGTTTGACATTGACACTGCACTGGACGGTACCCCCACCTGACACCCTGCACTAGGCAGTACCATAGCCCATAGCTCCTAGGAGACCGAGTCCCTAGCGGTGCCATTGCCAGACAGGGTCCAACATCCTTGTTGGGCCTTGAATCCGATCGAAACCAACTTAACTTCGGGCCTAGTTGGCCCCTAATAGAGTTGATGGGATTACCTCCCAAATCACACTCTAATTATATACTAACTATGATTCTTAAGACATATTCTAAGCAAATCAAGTCTGGTTAGTCTTGGTTTCTTCCGGTGATCTTTCGGCGAACTTCCGATAATCTCTCGATAATGTTCCAACGGACTCCCGGCAATCTCTTGGACTTCACGATAATCTTCTTCGCAAGTTCCGACGAGCTTCTTTGGTAAGCTCCTAGACTTCTCTGGCAAGCTCCTAAACTTCTTGGTCAGTTCCGGCAGAACTTCTAATGAACGTCTGGACTTCTAACAAACTTTCAAACTCCCAATAAAATCACATCCTTGAGTCCAAGACTTCATTTTACTTTATGCCTTGTATCGTAGTTAATTCTGCATATATAAAACACACTTTGATCTAGACAATTATTACTAAGCATAAATCATGTTGTCCGGCATATCATTGGTCCATCGACGCTTCGTCCGATTCTTCAGCGCATCGTCCTCTCTCGTAGCCTATTGCCCAATCGGCCAGTTGACCTCAGCAACTCTGATATCCTTGGCATAATATCTACTCTTCTTGACCCAATGCCTAAAACCATGGACCGAAGCCTTCTGCCGATATGTCGAACAATCCTTCGGCACGATGTCCAAGCTTCTGACATGTTTTCCTCTGGCCCAACATGATTCTTCTTGCTTTAATTATCTCTCCTTGATCGAAGCATCCCACGTCACTCAAAACGCAGATCAAATCATAAATACTATCAATTGGTTTAATCATCAAAATCTAAGATTCAATACGTACTATGTCACTATGCCATAGTCCCCAAATGATATAGGGGAATCCAATCCATTGGGTCTATTTGTCCTTAGTTACCGTATATCTATAGTCCCTCATCCATCTAATATCTTAGAGATCGTATACCGGGCATGATGTTGTCAGGCCCATATGGAATCTGCTCGAGTCTCTCTCTAATTGGATTCTCCCGGAGAACTTTTTCTCTCTCAATCTGAATGAGCCTAGCTAGGGAGCCTAAGTAAGAACATATAAGATATTCCTCTCATGACACTGAGAGCGGATGATCCTCTATCGACACTCAATAGCCCTTGTCAGGTTGGCTGCTACTCCCGATGATCGCTGTGCTAAATCTAAAACTTCCAGGCCTATAAGTCTAGTATCAAATTATGGAGTACTCATACAGGACATCCTTAGTATCTCAAGTCTAAGGGCTAGATATACCACTAGGACGACAGAATCACTATATGATAATGAGGTATCATCAACTATCCAGCATTCTGTGAGTAGATCGATCAATGAAGTCATTCTCTAATGAGCATGGGCATTGTATCCCTAGTGGTCCCACACGAGTAATTATGAGGCTAGCTGCCTCCATCATATGGACAGGTATACAACACACTAGTCTATCTGGTTATCTCAATATCCCTTTCCAGTAACTTATGACCGGGATTATTTAGGGCTTGTGTTTAAAGACGAATTGGTCTCTTTATTGTGATCTCATCATGATCCGATTCTCATTGCACAGATCCATAGAAATCACAATATATATAATAAGCAATATAAAGTGAGAAAAAATCAAATAAATAATAAGCAAAAATAGTGTGTATCGTGTCACTCGTGCCATTACTCATGTGATTAGCTTGCGGAGCATCTATGACTAGTAGCATCTACCATGTGGATCACCATTAGAGAGGAGAATAGTTGACCTCCTTCATCCACTCCTATGAAAATTTTCAGGGATATACAATCTCCCTAGGTAATAAATCTTACTTGATATGCATGGTTTTCGGTTTTGCGGTTCTCGTGCACTAATCTTCGCACGATAATAAGATTTTTTTTTCTGGGAAATCTAGGCTTTTGTTTTTCTATGTTTCTATTGTGCATGTGATGCTATGATTAGATTTCCCAACAAATCAGACAAATTGGTGTGATGTATACCTATCCATATGATGGAGGCGGTTGGTCTCATAATCGCTCATGTGAGGACACTAGGGGTATAGTGCAGATGTTCATTAAAGAATGAGTTCACTAATTGATATATTTATCGAATGCTAGATGGTTAATGATATCTTATTATCAGACACTAGTTCCGTAGTCCTAGTTGTGTGTCTGGTCTTTAGACTTAAGATACTAAGGATGACATATATGGGTACTCTACTCTTTGATATCGGATGCATAGGTCTAGAAGTTCCAGATTTAACACGGTCACTTATCGGTGGTTGTAGTCAACCATACGAGAGCAATTATGTGTCAATCAAGGATCATCCACTCTCAATGTTATGAAAGGAATGTCCTGTTAGGAACGAGTTGGCACTAAGAGGGGAGGTGGGGGATGAATTAGTGCAGCGGTAAAAACGTTGACTTCGTAAATCTTTCATATGTTGAAAACTAATCGGAAAGATATTAACTTGGAAGCGTAAGGGAGCATAGTGAAAGCAATAAGAAGGTAGTTTACAATTAAAGTAAATTGCTCAAAAGAAATGCAAACCAGATTTTATAGTGGTTCGATCGTCGTGACCTACATCCACTCCCAATTCCTCTTCCGTCGAGGCCACCGGCATCCACTAACGAGCTTCCTTCAATGGGCAAAGACCAACTACCCTTTTACACCCCTCTTCTCCTTTTCATAAGTTTAGGAGACAACCTTTTACAAGCACACACTCCTCTCTAAATAGAATTCTAAATTTAAGCTAGAGGAGGGGATCTCTTAAGTAGTTTCTATAACATTTTCTCACTTTTAAGTTCTCTATGCTTATGTGTATTAACCAAGGATGAGAGGGGTATTTATAGGCCTCAAGTTGATTGAAACTTAGAGCCTAAAAAAGTCTCATCCTGGGTTTCCTGGGTCCTGGTAGTACCACCACCTGTGTTGGGCAGTACCACCACCTGCAGCACTGACACTGGGCAGTACCATCGCTTGACATTACCACTAGGCGATACCACCACCTGACATTATCTCGGAGACTGTGCCACGACGGTGCCACT
The DNA here is from genome assembly GCA_900464855.2 of Musa schizocarpa. Taxonomy (NCBI): domain Eukaryota; kingdom Viridiplantae; phylum Streptophyta; class Magnoliopsida; order Zingiberales; family Musaceae; genus Musa; species Musa schizocarpa. The sequence continues at coordinate 18,966,168 of LS990915.1, forward strand.
AGTTGGGTCACTATTTGGGCCTTGCACTTGGCCAAACATAGCCCAAACTTGGGCCCAATTGACCCCTAATTGAGTTGGCCCAATTTTAACTCAATTATGTTGCTAACTATGAATTTTAAGATATTTACTAAGCTAAATAAGTCTGTAAGTCTAGGTTTCTTCTGGCGATCTTCCAACGAACTTCCGACGATCTCTCGGCAATGTTTCAATGGACTCCCAGCAAGCTACTGGACTTCACGACGATCTTCTTGGTGAGTTCCGACAAGCTTATTTGGCAAGCTCCTAGACTTCTTGATCAATTCCGGTAGAACTTCTAACGAACGTTCGGACTTCCGATTAACTCTCGAACTTTTAACGAAATCTCGTTCTTGACTTTGGGACTTCATTTTGCTTTATGCCTTATTATCATAGTTAATCTTACACACTTAAAACCCACTTCGATCTAGACAATTATTATAAAGCTAATCAAATATTGTCTGACATGTCATTGGTTTATCGATACTTCGTCTGATTATTCGGCACATCATCCTCTCTTGTGACCTATTGCCCAATCGGTCAGTTGACCTCCACAACTCTGATATCCTTGGTGTAATTTTTGCTCTTCTTGGCTCGATGCCCAAACCCATGGCCCGAAGCCTTTTGTCGATACATCGACCGATCCTTCGGCTCGATGTCCAATCTTCTGATATGTTTTTCTCTGGCCCAACATAATTCTTCTTGCTTTAATTGTCTCTCCCTGATCGAAGCTTCCTGCATCACTCAAAATGCAAATCAAATCACATATACTATCAATTGGTTTCATCATCAAAATATGAGATTTAACAATCTCCCCCTTTTTTATGATGACAACCAATTGATGACGGAGTTAACCTTAACTCCCCCTATCAATATGTCATATATTGATAGAACTCTTGAATTCAAAAATCCAAGCAATATGTCATCATAAAATCATGCATAACATCATCATACTTCTCCCCCTTTATCATCAACAAAAAGGAGAAGTGCATATAGTAAGTTTCAAATCATTGCAATATAAGTTTTAGCATCATGCAAGCAAGTAATTTTTTTTTTCTCTTTTGAGAAGTGTAATTTTTTGCTTCCTTGGCAGAGCGCAAGCTAGCAAAATTTTACATCATTTTACATGCAAGCTAGCAAAAAATTTGAGTTTTGCAAGTTTATAAATTTTACTAGATATGCAAGTTAGCATGCTTTGCTTCTTGAGATAGGCAAGGCAAGATAGTACTTCTTGGTAATGTTCAAGATAGCAAGTTCTACATCATGCATGCTAGTAAATTTTATAACATGTTAGAACATGTAAGCTAGCAAATTTATATCATTTTAGAGTATGCAAACTTGTAATTTTACACATATGAAAGTTAGCAAAATTTTACATTTTTTTATATGTGCAAGATATACTATTTTTGCATCTTCTTGAAATGTGTAACTTAACAAACATTGCTTCTCTTGATATTTGCAAGATAGCACTTCTTGCTTCTCTTTTGAGATGAGCAAGCTAGCAAGTTTGGCTCTTTTCGTGATGTGCACACTAGCAATTCTTTCTCTCCCTTTGTCATTGGCAAAAAGAGGAGAATAATAATATAATAGTGTAATTCATTTTCTTTTACTATAATCTTCAAATCATGACAAGGATAAATAATAAAGATAAAAAATCAAGTCATGAATGTCAAAACAATTTTTCATCATGAATATTTCATCATTGCATGCATCATTATCATAAGTTGAAGTATTGCATGCATAATACCAAATCATCATGCATAATTACATCAATATTCCAATCATTATTTCAATCATAAAAAATGAGAGATCAAGTCAAATTTGAGAAATCAAGATCATGATCCGAAAAATGTATAAGAAAAATTTATGCATTTGGGAGTTCTAACATATCTAAGTTTATCATTCAAGCTAGCAAATTTAGTTCTCTTGAGATGCTAGCTATTTTTATCTCCCCTTTGTCATTGTAAACAAGAAAGAAGAAGGGAAGAACATAATGGTGTAAATGCTCAAGTCATTACAAAAATACAAAGGTATCATATGAAAATCATGACATGAAAGATATTAATATCAAATCATGAATGCCACAAGACATGATTTATTTCAACAAATCTCTTCTTTTTATAAATGGCAAAAAGAAACATAGGAGATCAAATGATATAATATCTTGATTCATGCATAAGAAATCTCAAGTTATAAATCTCAAAAAATCAAGATAAAGCTCATTCAAATTCAAATCGTTAAATCATCAAAATTACTTTCAAGAGATTCAAAATGACATAAACAACTTTATCAATCTCTTAGTAAAAAAATCGATAAGATAGAGAAAAAAAAAATTTCAAGAAAAATACTTTTATCTTTTTAGTTGTTTCAATTCATATGATTTATTTCATAGAAGCATGCCTTTTTCATTTATGCCAAATAAAAACAAGCATTAACGTTTAAAACCGAAAAAGAACTTTCATTACGGCAAAGATCGATAATCCATAAATCACAAAAATCATCATGCATAATTTTGAAAGAAAAACTCATTAAACATGATCATTATGCATCATTACTTTGGGCATAATACCAAAACATGGTTTCAAGTTTTCAAGATAAAGTTTTCATAGGTCATTAACGACTCGATAAGATCTTCAAATTGAACAGTATTCAAGTCCTTGGCCTCTTGAATGACTGTTACTTTAGGATCCCAAGTTTTAGAAAGAGATCGTAAAGCTTTATTCACAAGTTCAAGATTCGAAAAAATTTTACCTAGTACTTTTAAACTATTGACGACATCCGTAAAATGGATGTATATGTATCCAATGGTTTCGCTTGGTTTCATATGAAATAATTCAAAATCACGCATCAAAAGATTAACTTTAGAATCTTTAACCCTACTTGTGCCTTCATGTGTGATTTCAAGAGTGTGCCAAATATCGAAAGTCATTTCGTAAGTAGAAACCTGATTAAACTCATTTATGCTCAAAGCACAAAATAAAGCATTCATAGCTCTAGCATTCATAGAAAATGTTTTCTTCTCCAAATCATTCCATTCATTCATTGGAGTAGAAGACTCTTGAAATCTGTTTTCAATGATATTCCATAAGTTTAAATCCATAGAAAGCAAGAAAACTCTCATTTGAGTTTTCCAATAAGTATAGTCCATCCCATTGAACATAGGAGGACGAACGATAGAAAAACTCTCTTGAAATCTGAAAAGAGTCATTTCTCTTAGGTGTTAAACCAAATGAGAAATAACGTGGCTCTGATACCAACTATTAGGAACGAGTTGGCACTAAGAGGAGGTGGGGAGGGGGGGGTGAATTAGTGCAGTGGAAAAAATATCGATTTCATAAATCTTTTGTACGTTGAAAACTGATCAAAAATATATTAACTTGGAAGCATAAGGGAGTGTAGTGAAAGCAATAAGAAGGCAGTTTGTAGTTAAAGTAAATTACTTAAAGAAATGTAAACCAAATTTTATAGTGGTTCGGTCATTGTGACCTACATCCACTCTCGATTCCTCTTCTATCGAGGCCACCGGCATCCACTAACGGTCTTCCTTCAATGGGTGAAGACCAACTACCCTTTTATACCACTCTTTTCCTTTTCACAGGTTTAGGAGATAACTTTTTACAAGCACACACTCCTCTCTAAACAGAATTCTAAATTTAAGCTAGAAGCAGGGATCTCTCAAGTAGTTTCTACAATGTTTTCTCACTTTTAAGTTCTTTGTGCTTGTGTGTATTAACTAGGGATGAGATGGGTCTTTATAAGTCTCAAGTTGATTCAAACTTAGAGCCTAAAAATATCTTATCCTGGGTTTCCTGAGTCCTAGAGGTACTGCCCAACGCTTATGCTAGGCGATACCACCGCTTGCAGCACTGACACTAGGCAGTACCACCGCCTAGAAGACTATGTTGTCTGACATGTTTTTCTCTTACGACATGTCATTGGTTTATCGACACTTTGTCCAATTATTCGATGCACCGTCCTCTCTTGTGGCCTATTGCCCAATCGATCAGTTGACCTCCGCAACTCTAATATCCTTAGCGTAATTTCCGCTCTTCTTAGCCTAATGCTCAAACTCATGGCCCAAAGCCTTCTACTGATACAATGATTGATCCTTCGGCTCGACGTCCAATCTTCTGACATGTTTTTCTCTAGCCCAACATGATTCTTCTTGCTTTAATTGTCTCTCCCTAATCGAAGCTTCCTACATCACTCAAAATGTAAATCAAATCATAAACACTATCAATTGTTTTCATCATCAAAATCTAAGATTCAACATGTCTCACGTGTTCTCGCTCAGGCAAACCCCTATCCAGGGTCATTTGGATTGAGAGAGAAAGGAGTTTTCCAAGAGAATCCGATTAGAGCGAGACTTGAGTAGATTCCATATAGGCTTGACAGTACTATGCTTAATATACAGTCTTTGAGATATTAGATAGATGAGGGACTATAGATATACGGTAACTGAGAATAAACATGTTCAATAGATTGGATCTCCTGTATCGTTGGGGGATTACGACATAGTGGTCTAGTACATCCATAATCAATAAGTCGAGTGAATCATTATGGAGATAATAATTCACTAAGTCAAAAGAAGTTCTTACTAGGAAATCACGGGTTGGCATCTCATACACAGCGAAAAACAAAAACAAAACTAGATTTCCCAAAGTCAAGTACTTGGTCGTTGTGCGATGATTGGTGTGTGAGAAAATCGTAAAACCAAAAAATCGCAAATATCATGTTAGTAATATTACATGAGAAAATCATATATCCCCAAAATTTTTAAATCTGATGGAGTAGATGAAGGAGAACTCGTGTACTCCTTTCTAGTGGTGATCTATATAGCGGACGTAGCGACGATGCTCCTTGGATCGCTGCGGGATCTCCCTCTTCGTGTGTACTGCAAGGCTACCAGAGCTAAGGAGGAGGAGAGGATGGTAAGGAGTATAGGAGAGGCGACCACCAGAAGTTCTAGCCTATGAACCATGAGGTTCCTCTTATTTATAGAGGTGCAAGCAACTTAACTCTTAATGGATCCTATCCTCATTGGATCTCTATCTAATTGTCCAATTGGATCTTATCCAATTATTCAGTTGGATCTCTATCTATTTATCTAGTTAGATCTCATTTAATTACCTAAGTGGATCTTATCCAATTATCCAATTGGATCTTATCCACATGATCTAAATTGAGGGCTCCGCGGATATCTCATATATATACCTCTACTCATTGCAATATCCATCATATGTGTGTAACCCTCTAGGCCCGATACCGAGACCGAGCTGGCCATGAGTCGATCATATCAGAACCCCTTCTGATATAGTGAATTATTATCTCCATAATAATTCATTCGACTCATCAACTATGGATATACTAGGCCACTACGCCATAATCCCCAAACGGTACAAGGGGATGTAATCCATCAGACGTGTTTGTCTATAGTTACTATTTATCTATAGTCTGCTATCCATCTAATATCCCAGAGATTGTATATTGGCATAGTAACGTCATGCCCATATAGAATCCTACTAAGTCTCGCTCTAATCAGATTCTCCCAAAGAACTCCTCTCTCAATCTGAATGACCCTAGCCAAGGATTTTGTTTGAGCAAGCACACATGAGATATTCCTCTCACGATATTGAGAGTAGATGATCCTCCATTGACACTCAATTGCCTTCGTAAGGTTGGCTACTATTCTCAAGAATCGGTTATATCAGATCTGGAACTTCTAAACCTGTAAGTCTGTGGTCAAAGAATAGAGTACTTATACAAGGTATCTTTGGTGTCTCAAGTCTAAAGACTAGAGACACAACTTGAACTACAAAATCGCTATATAACATCAGGTATCATTAACCATCTAGCATTTCTTAAGTAGATCAATCAGTAAACCTATTCTCCAATGAGCACCTGCACTTTACCTTTAGTGTCCCCACATGAGTAGCTGTGAAACCAGTCACCTCCATTATATGTATAGGTATACATCGCATCGGTCTATCTGGTTATCTCGATGTCCTTCTTAAGTAACATATGATCGAGATAATTTAGGGTTTGTATTTAAAGACGAATCAGTCTTATTATCGTGATCTCACCACGATCCGATTCTCATTACATAGATCCAAGGACATCACAATATATATCCAGATAATATATGATAAAATGCCAGTAATAATAAGCAAAGAGATCGTCACAACATATAACAAGTGTCATCACTCACGTGATTGGCTTATAGGGCACCTATAACTAATAGTTATGATAGGTATAACTCACGGCCAACTCAGTATTGGGCCTAGAGAGTCACATATATATGGTAGGTGTTGTGACAAGTAGAGGTTTAGATATGAGATATCCATCATGCCCTTGTCTTATTCGATATCCCATAAGCCCCTATATTATTAGATCCTTTGCGTGAGACCCAATAAGAATAAATAGTGATTATTGAATAGAGATCCATAATCCAAGAGGCTTGGGCAGTTAGATACAAATCCAATACCAAATAGGGTAGAATATGTTGAATCTCGTATTTTGATGATGAAACCAATTGATAATTATGTTTATGTTTTAATTTGTATTTTGAGTGACGCGGGATGCTTCGATCAGGATGAGACAATTAAAGCAAGAAAAATCAAGTTGGGCAAGAGGAACATGTTAGAAGATTGGACGTCGGGCCGGTGGATCGGTCGACGTATCGATAGAAGGCTTCGGGCCATGGATTTGGGCATCGGGCCAAGAAGAGTGGCTATTCCGCTAAGGATATTGAAGTTGCGGAGTCAATTGGCCGATTGGGCAATAGGCCGTAGGAGAGAACGATGCGCCGAAGAATCGGATGAAGCATCGAGGGACCAACGACATGCCAAACAACTTGATTAATGCTTAGTATTAATTTTCTAGATCAAAGTTTGTTTTACATATGCAAGATTAACTACGATGGAAGTAAGATATGCAGCAGGAGTTGTACCGGAGTCAAGACCATGATCATGTTGGGGGTTCGAGAGTTCGACGGAAGTCCGGACGGTCATCGAAGGTTCTACGGGAACAAATCCGAGAAGTCCAGGAGCTTGCCAAAGAAGCTCATTAGAACTTGCCAAGTGGATCATCGCAAGTCCAAGAGTTTGCTGGAAGTCCGTCGGAGCATCGTCGAGGGTTCGTCGGATGTTCGCCGGAAGCTTGCCAGAAGAAGCGATTGACGCACCGGAGCAAGTTATAGTATTAATATCTTAAATATCATAGTTAGCATGTAGATTAAGTTAGGAATGGGAGGTGATCCCATTAACTTAATATGGGGGCAATTGGGCCCTTGATAGACCCAAATTGGGTCGAATGGATCAGCCCATTCGGACCCAGATTTCTTGGCCGACGATGGCACCGCTAGGGCCAGTGGTGGTACCGCCCAAGAGACTTGATCTCCCAGGAATTCTAGGCGGTGGTACCACCCCTGTCAGGCAGTGGTACAGCCTGAGCTCGGTCTCCAAGTGGTGTTAGGCGGTAGTACCGCTCAGTTATGGCGGTAGTATCGCCAGGACCCCAGAAATCCGGGATATGATATTTGTGAGCTCTAAATTCAAACCAGTCTGTGGCCTATATAAACCCTACCCTTTTCTACATGAAAGGGCACCGAAAGCTTGATTTTACTCTATGATTTTAGAGCTTAAAAGTGTTATAAAGGCCAAAAGTTCTCCTCCCTCTTTTCTTCCAAGTTTTGATCATTCAAGAGAGGAGTGAAAATTCTATAAGGGTTGTCTCCTAACCCCATCAAAAGGAGTGAAATTGTAAAAGGGTAGTTGGCCTTTGCTTATTGAAGGAAGGCCTCTAGTAGACGTCGTTGACCTCGTCGAAGGAGGAAGCCGAAAGTAGATGTAGGTTACGTTTGACCGAACCACTCTAAAATCTGGTTTGCATTTCCTTTGTGCTATTTATCTTAACTGCAAACTGCCTTCCTTACTTTACTTCAAATACATTTCCGTAAGCTTTCAAAGTTATTATCTACACGAAACGACTTTTACGTCGGAATTGGATTTCAACGTACGAACGTTGTTTCAAATCGTCGAAAGTTTTCTGCTACACTAATTCACCCCCCCCCCCCCCTCTTAGTGCTCTTGATCCTAACAATTAGTATCAGAGCCTCATTATTTCTCATTTGGATTAACACCCAAGAGAAATGAATTTTTTCGGCAACCAAGAGGGTCACTCTCTCATTCGTCCTCCCTTCTTCAATGGGGCGGACTACACTTATTGGAAAACTCGAATAAGAGTTTTCTTGCATTCATTGAATCTTGATTTATGGCACATAGTCGAAAACAGATTTGAAATGTCTTCTTTTCCAATGAACCATTGGAATGATTTGGAGAAGAAGACGTCTTCTCTAAATGCAAAGGCTATGAATGCCTTGTTTTGCGCCTTAGATAAAAATGAATTCAATCGGGTTTCTTTATACGAAATGGCTTTCGACATATAGCACACTCTTGAAATCACACACGAAGGCACTTCTAGAGTTAAAGATTCGAAAATCAACTTTTTTAATGCATGATTTTGAGCTTTTTCGAATGAAGCCGAGCGAAACCATTGTTGACATGTACACCCATTTTACGGATGTCGTCAATGGTTTAAAAGCTCTTGGCAAATGCTTCTCGAATTTTGAACTTGTTAGTAAAATTTTACGATCACTTTCTAAAGCTTGAGAATCAAAAGTAACGGTAATACAAGAAACAAAATATTTAAATATTTTTTCACTTAAAGAAATTATCAGTTCATTGATGACATATGAAATGGTGCTTAATGCACATGATGAACAAAATCACCTTCCAAAGAACAAGAAGGATTTGGGACATAGAACATTTGAAGACCACTCAAGCATAAGCTCAAGTGATGGTGAACAAGAACTACTCACTAAGAAATTTAAAAAATTAATGAGACAAAAGTTTAAGAACAAAAAGAATGGAACTACTTACTTTAAATGTAAGAAGAAGAACACAAAGTGGGATGAATCGAGCTCCTCCGAAGACGAGGAGAAAATCAAGAAAGGCGATGTGGCAAACTATGTCTTAACCACCTTCAATGATGAGGTAATCAAAATCTTCCTAATTTACTTTCAAATTACATGATACTTTTCATGATCCTTTTCTTTTGGTAATTTAGTTTTAAATTAATTTTCTTAAAAATTAAATGTTAAAAAAATAAAAATGCAAAAAATTATGATCATGCTAGTAATTTCGAAAATGATAATAAAAAATATATATTTTATGATAAACAAACAAAATGATTTTGATTGAAAATATAAAATAATACTATATGTGGTTAAGAAGTAATAATGTGTATCATGTTGATTTCTATTGTTATTTCTCGATTTTGAATAAATAAAATCATGTTTTCTTTGAAGAAATACATAATGATGTAATATTAAATATTTTGATACCATGATTGACAATTTTATGCATGAGATTTTAAGTTATACATGATGATTTTTATGATTTATTGATCTTGATGGTTTTATGACGAAATTCATTTTTCGATCCTAAACATTGATGCATGTTTTTATTTAACATAAATGAAAAAACATGCTAACATGAAATCAATCATTTAAAATAAAATACTTAAAAAAGGAAAAATATATTATCAATGAAATCATGAATCTACTTATGTTATGAATTTTGTAAACCATAAAAATGATTTTGATGATTTGAATTTGAGATGAGTTTTGTCAAAATCATGATCTTGATTTCTTGGAATAACATGAGATTTCCTTTGATGATCATTTCGATTATTTAAAAGAAGATTTGTCGAAATGATTCATGGAATTTTGATTCATGACTTTGATCATTTATTTGTTTATGAGATGGTTGAAATCTTTATACTTTTGAATTCTTCCCTTCTCCTTTTGATTTTTGAATTTATGCATATTATATGTTGAAGATTTGAAACCATGTTTTAATATCATGCATACTCAAGAAATGTTGATTTGACAAATTGAATGAATTAAAAATGAATGATGATTTTTCTCTTGAATATAACTTGTGATATGTTTTTTTTCTTTTTTGAATCATCATTTTGATTTTTCGATATTCAATACATGAAATTTTATTATGAATCAAGATTTTTTCTTTAATCGATCTCCTAAGATTTTCTTTTGATTATTTATGAGGAGATTTTTTAAAAAGAAATCATGCCTTTTGGTATTCACATGTTCAAATATTTCATAATATGATTTTTATGCAATCCCCTATATTCATGAAATGAATGCATGAAATATTCAAATGTTTATCTCATCACCCAATTATTTTCTTCTTGATATTCCTTATGTGATGATATGAATGTATGAAATATTCATGAATTTATTTTGATGTATACAATGATAAAATGGGAAGAAGTTTTGATCATGCATGGTGGGATATAATTTGATATTTAGATACCATCATGATTTGAAATGCTATAATTTGTTATCAAAATGATGTATCATGAATGCTTGAATATCATGTATGATATGCATATAGTGATGATTGATTTGTATTATGCATGAAAAATGAAATGTATGGTTTTGAAAATGTGCATGTTTTAATATGAAAATATAATGATGCACAAATAAGATTGATACTTACCTTTGTCATAATTGATGTAAAGAGTCTTCCCTTATTTTTGCCAATGACAAAGGGGGAGAAAGAGTTGCTAATATGCTATCTTGAATTGATGTAAAGGGTCATCTGACAGAGAAATTAGCTAGCTTGCACAAGTCAAGAAAATGCAAAAACTTGCTTACTTTCTTGCACATCTAAAGAGAAGATGCAAATGTAACACTTGCCAAATTATTTGCTTGCCTCATGTAAAACATTGCCTCTTGCTAGTGTGGCATTTTGATAGCTTGCACTTTGCAAAGAAAGTAAAAATGGCACCTCTCAAAAGAGAAGAAAGAGCTTGCCTATCTTAAGAAACAAAAATTGCAAAAGTGCTATCTTGCCTATCTTAAGAAGCAAAACTTGCAACTTGCATATTGCAATAGGAAGCAAGAATAATGAGCTTACACAAGAAAGCTATCTTACATTTTCTTTCAAAATTTTTGCTAGCTTGTATGTAGTAAAACTTGCATATCATAAAAATTGTTAGCTTGTAGTCTAAAGAGAAGCAAACAGTTGCTATATCAAGAAAAGCAAATATGCTAAACTTGCACATCTTTAATTGCTATATTGCATGATGATAAAATTTGATACTATATTTTTCATGCAATGAGTTGAACTTATATCACAAACACTTGATTATGATATTTCTCCTTTTTGTTGATGACAAAGGGGGAGAAGTATGTTGATTATATGTCATGATTTTATCATGACATGTTGCTTAGATTTTTTAATCCAAGAGTTTCTATCAATACAACATATTGATAGGGGGAGTTTGTTTAAACTCCGAGAGTTAAGTTTAACTCCGTTATTAATTGGTTGTCATCACCAAAAATGGGGAGATTATTGAATCTCATATTTTGATGATGAAACCAATTGATAATTGTGTTTATGTTTTAATTTGTGTTTTAAGTGATGTAGGATGCTTCGATCAGGATGAGACAATTAAAGTAGGAAAAATCAAGTTGGGCCAGAGGAACATGTTAGAAGATTGGACGTCGTGTCACGGACAAATTTCTAAACAGGATGTTTGATGTAATGCTTATGTATGTCCGTATCTTTTGGTATGTTCATGCTTTGTACAGCATGTAGAGCATGTAGAGGGACAACCGAAGGCTTAATAGTCTCATTTTAGTTAGGTTGGTGGCCGCTTTAGGCTTGTAAATAAAGATTATGTCATGTGGACACGTGTGAGAGATTTTCGATCTATAGTGGACCATTTTACCCTTTGTTGTGCAACTGTTCAGAGCTTGTAAAGTCTATTTGTAATTTGCATTGTCTATGAAGTGTTTTCGGAAATGTTTGCTTGTGGATTTCGAATGAGGCATTTTCTTTAACCCGGTCTCTCTTTTGTGGGTCCTAAGGGACATGGGAGGCTTCGAGGAGGCTGACCTTTGCGGACGGACACGCAAGGGTGTCACACGACTTAGGCAAAACCAGCTAAGTCCGTGACACATGGTATCAGAGCGGGACAAACACTCATAGAAATACTTAGCATGCAAATGTGGGGGACCTAGCGGGGCTGCGTTGAGGGCAGTAAGCACATGCGCGACTGTTTGGGGGAAAAACGAGTATGGAGATGTAGGGAAACGAGTCGCTCGGAGGAGTGGGCATCTGAGATTGGCATTCAGAGGAATGACCAACCCTTTGCGTAAGAGGCACCATGAGAACAGACAAGCTTGGAAGAATACGGAGCGCACAAAGGTTGGGATGACTGAGTTTGAGCTACGTCTCAATGTTGACAACTACACTTGATGGTGCTCAAAGCAAGCAAGGTGCTTGGTAAAGGATGAGACCATCCAATGTGGAATAAGTTGCTCAGCGACCGAAAGAGTTGTGCAAAGCTCACAAAGGTGAGGGGAATTGCTAACTCAAAGAATTCGGTACTCATGCATGCGCTTGTATGCGGACGATGGAATGTGCGCGACCATCCCAAGGCGATCGAAACTCAGCACCATAGAGCATTGAAACTTTCTCTTTGGCATGTGAAGGATATGTCCATAGGTGGCTGAAGTTTGCAACGAGTTCAGCATGTTACTAAGCCTTGAGTGGTGTAGCGGGGGCTGTATTGACGTGGAGTCGCAATCTAGCAAGTGTGTTTGTAGGAGGCAGAACAATGCATAGTTTGTTTAGTAGATCAGAGTAGTCCAAGGGGATGGTGGTCTCTGAAATGAAGAGAGATGTTGCTCCAACGGGACAGTTATCCAGGAGGGATAAGTCCTAGCTCTCCAAAGGGAGAATCAAGTGGGACGGACCTCAAAAGTTGAGGAGTACCTCAAAAAACAAAAACTCCATGAAACTCAATGGACTGAGCAAGCGGCGAGGAGTCATCGCATGATCTCGCTCGAGAGAATGCATTGGTAGATGCATTACAAGATCAAGTGGGGGAGCGACCCAAAGCAACATAAATGTGCTAGTCATAGGTGCCCAGCAAGCCAATCACGTGAGTGATGGCACGTGTGACTTGATACAGAATCTTTTTGCTTATTATATTTTGGCGTATATCACTTTATAACTATTGCATAAATGCATATATATATTATGATGTCCTTGGATTTGTGCAATGGGAATTGGATCGTGATGAGATCACGATAATGAGATCGATTCACCTTTAAACACATATCCTAAATAATCCCGGTCATAGGTTACTCGAGAGGGACATCGTGATAACCGGATAGACTGGTGTCTTTGTATACCCATCCATATGATGGATGCAAAATGGTCTCATAGCTTTGCTCGTGTAGGGACACTAGGGATACAATGATGTGTGCTCATTGGAGAATGAGTTTACTAATTGATCCGCTACGGAATGCTTGGATGGTTGATGATGCCTTATTGTCGACAGCGATTCCGTAGTCCCACTGGTGTATCTGGTCCTTAGACTTGAGACACCAAGGATGTCTGTATGAGTGCTCCACTCTTTGATACCGAACTTATAGGTTTGGCTGTCCCGAGATCTAGTACAAACTGGTCATTGGGAGTGGTAGTAGTCGACCTTCGAGGGCTATTGAGTGTCGATAGAGGATCATCCACTCTCTAAGGCCATCATGAGAGGAATATCCCATGTGTTCTTGCTCGGACAAATCCCTGGCCGGGGTCATTCGGGTTGAGAGAGAAAGAGTTCTCCTGAGAATCCGATTAGAGCGAGACTCGAGTAGAAACCGTATGGGTCCGACAACACCATGCTAGATATACGGTCTCCGGGATATTAGATGGATGAGGGACTATAGGTACATGGTAATCGAGGACGACAGGTCCAATGGATTGGATTCCCCAGATCGTGCGGGGACTACTGGCGTAGTGGCCTAAAATAACGTCCGTAGTCGATGAGTCGAGTGAATTATTACAGAGATAATAATTCACCGAGTTAGAAGGAGTTCTGACAAGTATGACTCACGGCCAGCTCGATATTGGGCCTAGAGGGTCACACACATATGGTAGGCATTGCGATGAGTAGAGGTTCGGATATGAGATATCCGGCCGGAGCCCTTGTCTTATTGGATGCAGATCCAATACCCACTAGGGAAGGACCCATTAGGGTTTGACACAGATCTCTATAAATAGGAGGGATTCACATTTCATAGGCTAGAGTCTTTGCTTGCCTTTCCTATTCTCCTCTCCCTCTCCACCTCGAGGCTTGGAGTTTTTTTTGAGGAGGGTCGTCGCAACCCCCCTGTGTGGATCACCGCTAGAGAGGAGGACGCTTGACCTCCTTCACCCTCTCCTAAGGATCTGCAAGGAAACGAGGATATCGATCTCCCTAGGTAACACAATCTCTATCTGCACGCAGTTTTGTGTTTTTTGGATTTTTTCGCACCAATCTTCGCATCGACGATGAACATCTTTTTTTTTGGGAATCAGGATTTTTGTTTTCTTGTTCTTCCGCTGCGCATATGATGTCGCCCCCATGATTTCCCAAACAATGTGATATCGAGCCGTTGTTCGTGCGAATGATTGGTTTTGAACTGCGTGTGTTGTGTTTATGAAGAATATTGACGTCAAAATCGTTGACGAAAAAGCGAGGAAGGGCAGCAACAGTTGCTGCCCTCGATCTGCATGCTCCAGCCCACCCGGCAGCAGGCCTACCCCATGATCGATCACCACCAGTCACGGCGGCCAAGATGCTAGTTACCGCCTTCGCCCGGCCCGGCCGACGGTCTGCGCTTGCAGCAGGTCTTTCGGCACGGGGCTGGCAGCCCGCCGGTAGAGGCGGCATAACGGCTGACCCCGCGGGCAGGCGCCACAAGCAACAGCCAGCGGCCGGTCGAGACCGCAGGCGCCCGGCGCGCTGTGGTCACGCCCCACTAGCAAAAAAAACCGCAGGGCGGCCGCCAACCGGGCAGCACCGCCCTGCGGGGCGCTGCCTCATGAGCAGAACCGGGCCATGGAGGCGGGCGGCGCCCGGGCGCCACTTGCGGCAGCGGCCCAATGGGCGTGCCGCTTGCAGGGGCGAGGGCACTACCCTCGCCCTCGCCCGATAGGTCACGCCGCCAATAGGGTGGGCGGCGACAAGAGAGGGGAATTAGGGTTTTGGGCAAAGGATAGTTTTGCCCCCGTGAATTTTAGAAATTCCGGTTTATCTTTTGTCCAAATTACGAAAATACCCTTAGGAATTGAGAAATTCCCTACATGTCCCCTGGTTTTGAAAAAAAATATTAATTAATTAAAAGGTTTAGTTGATTATTATTTTTTATTATTATCTAGTAGTCCTACATTATGATGATTATTTATACATGTGATGTATGATGTGTGGACCGGATGATCATGGACCGTGTGATGTGTGTACTTGTGATTATTATTATTGAGGTCTCCGAACCTCCATTATATTTCTCGTTATTATTGTCGGGCCTGCGTGCCTATGATTAAGTTGTAATCACATGAGGAGGCACAGCGAGCGTGGATGCGATAAGGGACCCACGAGACGGACGATCGTGATGCATGGAGATGCATCAAGATGTCGACGGAACCAAACGAGGACGAGATGGATGATCACAGGCATGGAGATGCACCGTTGCACACATAGATCTTGATGTGAGTGATTAGGCCCACTTGGCTCGGGGCCTAATCATATTAGGTTGTGGTCCATGATCATCCGATGTGATTGCTTATACACATACTAGATATGTATATATATTTGCATGCGATGTAGATATATATTAAATATGTATATGTGTGACATGTCATATTAGGAGACCAAATTATAGAAACATCTCTCGATAATATTAAATTCGGTAAACGTTGAGGCAATTAGATTGACCCACGTGGCCTTCCATCGTTATGAGTAGGAACCGATTCCCCGTGTAGGTTGAGTTGGTCGAGTCCCTCGAGACTCACCTATATCGCGATTAAGCTATCTTGCTTACGACATAGAGATGTCACCGTGACCCGAGGACATGGTATGCTTGGTCGAGTCCCTCGAGGTTATATCATCAAATCGGACTCATCTTGTAAACGAAGGTGTTGACTTAACCGAGCATCATGATTGGTCGAGTCCCTCGAGGCCATGGTGATTCGGAGGCCGAACGGGCCGGAATCACAAGGAGTTGTGATCGGCAAGAGTTGCCTACCTTTTAGGCTTAGTGTGATTGGTCGAGTCCCTCGAGGTCCGGCGCTGATTGGATCCTCGATCCCCACTAGAAGTCTGGAGAGACTTCCGTTTCGCATCTTGAGGGTGTCGCGTGACTAGTTAGTAAAATAGTGGGAGCATATTAAGATAGAAGTCCATATCTTGATAGTTTATTTCTTGCAAAATCTGCATGTTATTCATTTCTGCTACATCTTTATTTTCAGAAAATGTCATTTTCAAATCCCTTTACGTGGCATACTTGATGTCAACCGCCTTATCTTGGTCCAAATTATACCTGATTGGCTCCAGAACTTGAGAATTGTTCTCACAAATGGAGAAAATCGTATACGCCCTGATACAGTGATGCCTACGCCCAAGAAGGGCGAGGAGGATGAGATCGCCACTTCGTGAAAGTACATTGATGACTCCACTCTTGCTTGCCGTGCTATATGTTGGGCTCTATGACTCCGCACTTACAGAGACATCATGAAAATATGGATGCGGATCCATTCTCCTACATATCCGAAAATTGTTTGAGGAACAGGGAAGGACTCAACGATATGAGATATCTAA
The DNA here is from genome assembly GCA_900464855.2 of Musa schizocarpa. Taxonomy (NCBI): domain Eukaryota; kingdom Viridiplantae; phylum Streptophyta; class Magnoliopsida; order Zingiberales; family Musaceae; genus Musa; species Musa schizocarpa. Next base: position 18,982,917 of record LS990915.1, read on the forward strand.
GAGCCTTTTCCGCGCTAGGATGACTAAGGGACACCGGTTCAGAACCATGTCCTAAAGATGATTGAGTGGATAGAGAAACTCACAGGTCTAGGAATGGTCCTAGAGGATAACTTGTGTGTCGACATTGTGCTTCAGTCCCTACCAGATTCCTTTTCACAGTTCATAATGAATTTTAATATGAACAAGCTTGAGGTGACTCTCCCAGAGCTCCTCAATATGTTGAGGGAGGCAGAGAGTACTATTAAGAAAGAGAAGCCAGTTCTCTACACTGGTGAGACCAGAAAGGAAAGGAAATCAGAAAGGGCCCTTAAGAAGGGAAAGGGCAAGGGCAAACAAGGTAAAGCAAAGGTTGCTAAGAAAGACCCAGCAAAGGACAAAGGCCAGTTCTTCCACTGTGGTAAAGATGGGCCTTGGAAGAGAAACTGCAAAGAGTACCTTGCAGAATAGAAAGGGCGAAACAAAAGCTTGATGAAGCTTCAGGTACATTCATGATCAGTCTCCATTTGTCAGACTCTTATAATAACAGATGGGTATTGGATACCGGTAGTGCTTATCATATATGCAATTCGTTGCAAGTTCTGGCAAAGCCTAGGAGACTACAGAGAGGCGAGATGGACCTCAAGATGGGTAATGGAGCAAAAGTTGCTGTATTAGCTGTTGGCGAAGGTCGCCCTACATCTGCCTAGTGGAGCTTTTATTGCATTAGATGCATGTTATTTTGTTCCTTCTATTATCAAAAACATTATCTCCATTTCATGTTTAATAGTTAGTGGATATAAATTTGTTTTTGAGAACAATGGTTGTTCGATATTATTAGATGATAAGATCATCACGAAAGGAACATTGCATAAAGGTTTATTTATGTTAGACACCACTCCACATATCATAAATGTAAATATGTCCAAAAGGAAACGAGATGAGTTGAACAGTGCATACCTGTGGCATTGTAGGCTAGGTCACATCCATGAAAGAAGGATTCAAAAGTTGCTAAATGATGGATATCTAGATCCATTCGACTATGTGTCATATGCGACTTGTGAGCCTTGCATTCGTGGAAAACTGACCAACTCTCTATTTAGTGGAATTGGAGAGAGAGCCACTGAGTTGTTGGAACTCATACAAAGTGATGTATGTGGACCCATGTCAACTTATCACATTGGAGGTTACTCCTACTTCATTACATTTACTGATGATTTCTCAATGTATGGATATGTGTACTTAATGAAGTACAAGTCCGAGGCCTTTGAGAAATTCAGAGAGTATAAGAATGAGGTGGAGAACCAGACTAGAAAGAGTATCAAAACTCTTCGATCAAATCGAGGAGGTGAGTACTTAAGTACAGAGTTCACTCAGTTCCTCAAGGACCATGGGATATTATCCCAATGGACACCTCCTTATACACCTCAGCTCAATGGTGTCTCTGAAAGGAGAAATCGTACATTATTAGATATGGTACGGTCCATGATGAGTTTCGCTAACCTACCCGTCTCATTCTGGGGATATGCCCTAGAAACCGTAACTTACCTTCTGAATAGAGTTCCAACTAAGTCGGTAGTGTCTACACCATATTAGATATGGAAAGGGAAGAAGCTTGATCTTAAGGTTGTTAAGATCTGGGGCTGCCCTGCCCATGTTAGAAGACACAACCCCGATAAGTTAGAATCAAGGACAGAGCGATGCAAATTTGTGGGATACCCCAAGGAAACTTGTGGGTATTATTTCTATCATCTCGAGGACCAAAAGGTCTTTGTAGCTAAGAGAGCAGTGTTCCTTGAGAAGGAACACATTCTTGACGGAGACAGTGGGAGAATGATAGAATTGAGCGAGGTTGGAGAACCAAGCTCAAGCACCACTCTACAAACCCGAAATCGTTCGTACCTAATACACAAGTATCAACTTTACGCAGGTGTCGATAGAGTATCCCATCCTCCCGATAGATATGTGGGACATATTAGAGCAGAGGATGTAGAGGATATTGATCCTCGACCTCACGAGGAGGCTATTATGAGTATAGACTCCGGAAGTGGAAAGAAGCCATAAATTCGAGATGGATTTTATGTACTCCAATAAGGTTTGGAACCTAGTTGATGCTTAGAAGGTATTGTACCCATCGGTTGCAAGTAGATCTTTAAGAAAAAGATTGGAGTAGATGGAAAGGTAGAGACCTATAAAGCAAGGCTAGTGGCTAAGGGGTATCGTCAAAGGCAAGGTGTTGACTACGACGAAACTTTTCTCACCCAGTAGCAATGCTAAAATCCATCAAATTCTATTGGCTATTGCAGCACACTATGATTATGAGATCCGGCGATGGATGTGAAAACCCGCATTCCTCAACGGGAACCTCGAGGAGGAGGTGTATATGATGCGACACGAGGGATTAGGTGTCCAAGAACTGCCCAGATAAGGTGTGTAGGTTGTTTAGATCCATTTATGGACTAAAAGCAAGCTTCCCCAAGTTGGAACATAAGATTTGATGAGGCAATCAGATCTTATGACTTCGATTAGAACGAAGATGAGCCTTGTGTATACAGAAAGGTAAGTGGGGCGCTATCACCTTTTTTTTGTTATATGTGGTTGACATTCTCATCATTGGGAATGACATAGGAATGCTATCCACAAAAGAAAGGCTTGGTTATCTAGACACTTCTCCATGAAGGACTTAGGGGAAGCATCTTATATCTTGGGGATTAGAATCTATAGAGATAGATCCAAGAGGATGCTTGGCTTGTCCCAAATCCGTGTACATAGAAACTATTGTCAAAAGGTTTGGCATGGAAAATTCCAAGAGAGGTCTCATACCGATGAGACATGGGATATCGCTTTCTCGAGTATGTCCCCAAAGACTCCGTAAGAAAGGGCTAACATGGATATGATGCCTTATGCCTCAGCAAATAGGGTCTATCATGTATGCCATGCTATGTACTAGGCTTGATATAGCGCATGCTCTGAAAGTGTCACGAAAGGTATCGGTGGATCCAGTGCTTGGAGACCGAAAGCAATAAAGTGTATCCTTAAGTACTTGAGAAGGACTAAGGATCTTTTACTAGTATATCGAGGTAATAGCCTTAAGGTTGAAGGCTACACCGACTCAAGTTTTCACCGATGTCGATGATAGCAAGTCGAATTCAGGGTATGTGTACACCTTGAATGGAGGAGCAAAGCAGTCTTTGGAAGAGTTCCAAGCAAGATACCACTACCGACTCGACCACGAGGCGGAGTACATTGCTGCATCGATGCAGCAAAAGGAGGGAGTCCGGGTGAAGAAGTTCATCACAGATTTGGGAGTCGATACGATATAGCGACAAGTCGACTTCCTTATATTGCGACAACTATGGGGTGATTACTCAAATAAGAGAACCCGGTCTCATCGGTGTGTTCGAGGAGGTTCCATCTTATAAGAGAGATCGTAACCCGAGGAGATGTAGCAAAGGAAAGAGTTCCATCCGAAGATAACATTGTAGATCCATTGACAAAGCCGTTGTCTCATTTTGTCTTTGAAGGCGTCACAGGGTCTCGATGGGGATCGTGCATACATAGGGTGATTGGCTTTAGGTCAAGTGGGAGATTGCTAGTCATAGGTGCCCAAAGAAGCCAATCACGTGAGTAATGGCACGTGTGACTTAATACAGAATTTTTTTTTATTATATTTTGGCGTATATCACTTTATAACTATTGCATAAATGCATATATATATTGTGATGTCCTTGGATTTGTGCAATGGGAATCGGATCGTGATGAGATCACGATAATGAGATCGATTCACCTTTAAACACATATCCTAAATAATCCCGGTCATATGTTACTCGAGAGTGACATCGTGATAACCGAAAAGACCGGTGTCTTTATATACCCGTCCCATATGATGGATGCAGTTGGTCTCATAACTTTGCTCGTGTAAGGACACTAGGGATACAAGATGCAGTGCTCATTGAAGAATGAGTTCACCGATTGATCCGCTTACGAATGCTTTGGATGGTTGATGATGCCTTATTGTCATACAAATGATTCCGTAGTCCTAGTGGTGTATCCGGTCCTTAGACTTGAGACACCAAGGATGTCCCAGATATGAGTGCTCCACTCTTTGATACCGAACTTATAGGTTTGGCTGTCCCGATCTAGTACAAATTGGTCATTGGGAGTGGTAGTCGACCTTACGAGGACTATTGAGTGTCGATAGAGGATCATCCACTCTCGGCGTCATGAGAGAATATCCCATGTGTTCTTGCTCGGACAAATCCCTAGCCGGGTCATTCAGGTTGAGAGAAAAAGAGTTCTCCTGAGAATCCGATTAGAGCGAGACTTCGAGTAGAAACCGTATGGGTCCGACAACACCATGCTCGATATCACGGTCTCTGGGATATTAAATGGATGAGGGACTATAGGTACATGGTAATCGAGGACGAGACAGGTCCAATGGATTGGATTCCCCTCATCGTTTGGGGACTACTGGTAGTGTGGCCTAGTACGCGTTAAGATCGATGAGTCGAAAGTGAATTATTACGAGATAATAATTCACCGAGTTAGAAGGAGTTCGACAGGTATGACTCACGGCCCAGCTCGATATTGGGCCTAGAGGGTCACACACATATGGTAGGCATTGCGATGAGTAGAGGTTCGAATATGAGATATCCGACGGAGCCCTTGTCTTATTGGATGCAGATCCAATACCCACTAGGGAAGGACCCATTAGGGTTTGACACGGGATCTCTATAAATAGGAGGGATTCACAGCCTCATAGGCTAGAGTCTTTGCTTGCCTTTCCTATTCTCGTCTCCCTCTCCACCTTAGAGGCCTGGAGTTTTGAGGAGGGTCGTCGCAACTCTGCTATGTGGATCACCGCTAGAGAGGAGGATGCTTGACCTCCTTCACCCTCTCCTAAGGATCTGCAAGGAAACAGGGATATACGATCTCCCTAGGTAACACAATCTCTATACGCAGTTTTGTGTTTTGCGGATTTTTTCGCACCAATCTTCGCACGACGACGAACATCTTTTTGGGAATCGAGGATTTTTATTTTCTTGTTCTTCCGCTGCGCATATGATGTCGCCTCTCATGATTTCCCAACAAAATGAAGACACACTTGAGTCGATATAGAGATCGGACTCAAGGGAGGGCTGACCCGTGGAATGGTGGGCGCGAGGGCCACTATCAACTCAATGCAAAAACGAGGAGCGAAGCAACTTGGGTGTAACTTGGCGAAGTACCTAAGCCGCATGAAGGGAGCTAGCATAGAAGATGGAACATAGAGCGGAGGCACAGTGCTTTCCTTGGACAAAGGTCAAGGACATGAACTCTTGTAGAGGCAAGAGCAGGATCATGTTGTTCTGTGGGTCCTTCATTCTGACAGAGCGGACTCATCTTACATGGTGCCAAAGACGAAGGGAGCTTCTGGGCACATGCACCTTATCTCGAAAAAGCATGTGATGGAGGAACTAAGGCAACTTAATTTGCAGAGGCGAAGTTGGGTTCAGAAGGCCTTAGCATGGGGCAAGAGGATGCAGAGGCGGGTACTCTTGAAGAATATGCCATAGTGTTGCCATTCAAGTGTTGAATCTCGTATTTTGATGATGAAACTACTTGATATATGTTTATGATTTAATCTGTGTTTTGAGTGACGCAGGATGCTTCGATCAGGATGAGACAATTAAAGCAGGAAAATCATGTTGTGCCGAAGGAACATGTCAGAAGATTGGACGTCGGGCCGGTGGATCGGTCGACGTATCAACAGAAGGCTTCGGGCCGTGGACTCGGGCACCGGGCCAAGAAGAGCGGGTATTGTGCCAAGGATATCGGAGTTGCAGAGTCAACTGGCCGATTGGGCAATAGGCTGCAGGAGAGGACGATGCGCCGAAGAATCGGATGAAGCGTTGAGGGACCAATGACATACCGGACAACTTGGTTAATTGCTTAGGATTAAATTGTCTCGATCGAAGTTTTGTTTTGTTGTGCAGGATTAACTACGATGAAAGTTAGACAAGCAGCAGGAGTTGCGCCGGAGTCAAGATCATGATCACGTTGGGAGTTCGAGAGTTCGACGGAAGTTCGACGATCGTCGGAGGTTCTCGCGAGAACAGATCCGAAAGTCCGAAGCCTGCTTGCCGGCTTCGTCGGAACTTCGCCAAGTGGATCGTCGCAAAAGTCCAGGAGTTTGCCGGAAGTCCAGAAAGAATCACCGAGGGTTCATCGGATGATCGACGGAAGTTCGCTGAAACTTCGCCGGAAGAAGCGATTGACGATCGGAGCAAAGCTACAGAAATTGTCTTAGATTTAATCGTAGTTAGCACGTTGATTAAGTTGGAAAATGGGAGGTGATCCCATTAGCTTAATCTTGGGGCAATTGGGCCCCTGAAAAGATTGAAATTGGGCGAATGGAGCTAACCATTCGGACCCCGATTGCACACCGGAGAGGTGCAACCGCCTAGGCCGAGGTGGCACCGCCGCGGGCTATGTCTCCCCAAATGAGGCCGGCGGTGCAACCGTCCTAGCCAAGAGGTGCAACCGCCTGGGCTCGATCTCGAAGCTCGCTAGGCGGTGCAACCTCTCGGTCAGCGGTGCAACCGCCGAGCTCGGTCTTCGAAGCTCGCGGCGAGGGTGCAACCGCCTCGACGAGGTGGCACCGCCTGACTCGATCTTGAGCTCACCGGCGGTGCAACCTCTCCGGTCGAGAGGTGCAACCGCCGATCCCGAATTCGAGATTTGATCGTTTTGAGCTCCAAATTTGAACTGGGTTGGGGCCTATAAATACCCCACCCATTCAGCACAGAAAGAGAAAGAGACCTACACCGAAATCTTGATCTTCTCTGTGATTCTTGAGCTCAAAATTGTTGTAAAGCCTTTAAGTCTCCTCCTTCTGTTCTTTAAGTTTCTGAATTGTAAAAGTGAGGAGAGAAAGGTTCTGTAAGGGTTGTCTCCTGAGTCCATCAAAAGGAGTGAAACTGTAAAAGGGCAGTTGGCCTTCGCCCATTGAAGGAAGGCAGCTAGTTGACGTCGGTGACCTCGTCGGAGGAGGAAGCCAAAAGTGGAGTAGGTCAAGACTGACCGAACCACTCTAAATCTCTGGTTTGCTTTTACTTTGAGCACTTTATCATTACTGCAAACCTCCTACATAGCTACTGCCCTCTCGCTTTTACTGAACGAGTCTCTAAGTTCTGATCTTTCCGAATCTGCATTCAGACGTAAATCGGTGTTTTTTCGTGATCTTTACACACTGCAGTTTACGCTTACGTTTTGATTCCATTTATAACTGCAAATTGCTTTCTGCATATTCATAAAACGCTTTTCAAAGTTCAAAACTGCATTTAGACGTAAAACTGCGTTTAGACGTAAAACTGCGTTTAGACGCAAAACTGCGTTTAGACGTAAAACTGCACTTAGACGTAAAACTGCACTTAGACGTAAAACTGCGTTTAGACGCAAACTGCGCTCAGACGCAAACTGCGCTTAAATGCAAACTGTGTTTAGATGCAAACTGTGTTTAGACGCAAACTACGCTTAGACGCAAACTGTGTTTAGACGCAAACTGTGTTTAGACGCAAACTGCGCTTAGACGCAATCTGCATTTAGACGCAAACTGCATTTAGACGCAAACTGCGTAAACTACACTTAGATACAAACTGTGAATTGGCTTTTACATCGAAATCGTTTTTATCGGACGAACGCAGCTTTCGTTTTTTAAATCGCTGAAAGATTTCCGCTGCACTAATTCACCCCCCCCCCCCTCTTAGTGCTCTCGATCCTAACAATTGGTATCAGAGCAAGGTTAACTCTCTAACGGATTAAAACCCAAGAGAGATGGCATACGTCGGAAACCAAGAGGGGCATTCTATTACACGTCCACCCATGTTCAGTGGGACGGACTACACCTACTGGAAGACCCGAATGAGGATCTTTCTTATTTCTATGGATTTTGAACTGTGGAACCTTGTTGAAAATGGATTTTCAAAGTCTTCTCTTCCAATGATCGATTGGAATGAATTGGAAAAGAAGGCTTTCACTCTTAATGCAAAGGCTATGAATGCCTTATTTTTTTGCGACTTGATAAAAAAACGATTTTAATCGTGTTTCAACTTGCTAAAACTGCATTTGATATTTGGCACACACTTGAAGTGACCCACGAGGGCACAAGTAGAGTGAAAGAGTCAAAAATCAATCTGTTGTTGCATTCTTTTGAACTTTTCCGATGAAACCGAAAGTGAAACCATTGGCGACATGTTTACCGTTTCACGGATATAGTCAACGGTCTAAAAAGGACTCGGAAAAAGTTTTTCGGATTTTGAACTCGTAAATAAGATACTAAGATCCTTCCTAAAAGTTGGGATCCTAAAGTCACTGCTATTCAAGAGGCAAAAAGATCTGCAAGCAACTTCCCTCTTGAAGAACTAATCGGGTCATTAATGACCTACTTAAATGACTTGTAAAGCTCATGAAGAGCAAGAAGACATCCTTCCAAAGAACAGGAAGGATATGGCACTCAAAACTTCTGAATGCCACTTGAGAGAAAACTCAAGTGATGAGGACTGTGATGATGACTTGGCACTTCTAACAAAAAAAAGTTTAAAAAGTTCTTTAAAAGAAACAAGTTTAAGAATGATGCAAAAAATTAAACTTGAACCCAAGAAGGACCAAGTGATCTGCTATGAATGCAAAAAAAGCCAGGACACTACAAGAGTGATTGTCCCCAAGTCAAAAGGAGAACATCAAAGAAGAAGGCTCTTCAAGCAACATGGGATGACTTCGAAAGATCTCAAGAAGAGGAGTCCAACACCGAACAAGTTGCTCATTCATTTTAATGGCCATTGGAGAGGAGGTAAAGAATTTATTAGATGCTGATTTATCTTTCGATGAATTATTAAATGCCTTCCATGACTTATTTGATGAATGCAAGATTATCAATAGAAAATACAAATTGCTAAAAAAAGAGCATGATAGTCTTACTTGTGATTTTAATAAGTTAAAAATTGAATATCATGATAGTTTAAATTCATGTATCAAATGTCATGATTTAGAAACTTTTCAAAAAGAAAACTTGCTACTTAAGGACACCTTGAAGAAATTCGAGGTTGGTAGCAAGTCATTAAACATGATCCTTATAAACAAGGGTCATATTCCCAAAAGAAGTGGGATTGGATTTGTGAGGAGTCCTCACCAAAATCCAACTACCTTCGTAAAAGGCCTCATCTTACATGTTAGACATCAAAGCAAATGCAACTTTTGTTGCAAGTCCGGACACAGGACGCATTATTGTCCATTCAGGAAATTTAGTCCAAACAAATTGATTTGGGTTCCTAAAGGAACCATAACAAATTCTATGCAACATGATAGAAAATCTAGATCTATTAGTGAGGCACCCAAAAGCAAATGGGTACCTAAAAATCATCCTTCCTACAAAAACATTAAAACCTTAGGGTTTGGAGCAAGAATTAATGTTCTGGCACGCTGATTCTCGGCAGTCATGACTCAAATGCAATTTGGATACAACAACGAGTGGAAATTATGAAATCACAAATGCAATTTGGATACAACCTAATGTGACTTTTCAAAATCACAAACATATGTACGACATTGGGAGTATGCACGTTAAAAAAGTCTATCTTGATCGTTACAAGCGTTTTTTGCCTTGAAATAAAAAACGCACACGTAATCATGTAAGTAACGCGTAATTGCTCTGAATGAAAACTCTCCTCAAGACAAAACCTCCCTGATCAAATCACAACAAAGTGTTCATTGCCTACAGGCGGTGGCACCTCTCCAGCTAACGGTGGCACCTCCACCATCACGGGTTGCCGGGGTTGCACCTCCAAACCAGAAGGTGCAACCAGCCCGCCTCTCTGCCTTTTAACCCACGCTAGGGGGCCGGGCGATGAAACCGACCCCAACTCACCTCCCTTTCCTTCTCTACTCCTCCAAGCCTCCTCCATCCCCATTTCACCCCGTTTAGCTTCCCAAATACCTCCCATTTCGGAGCAAAACATCAAGAATCGCTCCCTGTTTTGAAGATTCCACTAAGGTATTCTCTAAGAACCTCTTAAACTCTGTTTTGTTCTTCATTTACTCTTGTTCATCTTTATTCCTCTAAACAGCAGTAGTTATGGGATCTAGAAGATCCTCAAGGGACAAGGGAAAGAGGAGATTAGTAGAAGAGTTTGATTTTACCCTTTTTGATTCAAAAAACCATGCTGAAAAATTTCTCTCTTTCGAACTAAGAAGCATCAATAAGGGAAAATACGTAGATCTGAATGAACTAAGAGACGTAGAGACTATCCAATGGTTTGCAAACCTAAATCTACTTCCAATCTTGCAGATTAACGAACCCATCTATCCTAGGCTAGTTAGATTGTTTTACAATAACATGCAAATAGATGATGAAGAAAGGATGTCCACCTATCTTTTAGGACAACACATCTCAATCACTGATAGATTCATTTGTGATATGATAGGCATTCCCATGAAAAGCATAGGACTTTACTTTAGAGGATCATGGGATGATGAAACTATTGGAACATCCTATGTTGAAGCCTTAGGAACAATCTTTGCCGATCCTAACATAGCATTTGTTCCTAAAAGTTGTGAACATCTACTACCTTTAAACACTAAGATACTTCATCATATCATGACTAGTATAATTCTTCCTAAACAATACCATCATGATGAAGTGAGTCAATTAGAATTAGGAACTATGTACTTAATCATGAAAGGAGATGACATTTGTCTTGGCTATCTTATCCAACAAAACATGTTAGAATTATCTAAGAAAGATATGATGCTCCCATATGGTGGTATAATTACTATAATAATGAAAGCTTACGACATTCAAATACCACCAAGAAGAAGAAGTAATGAAAGTAGATAGATTCAGCATAATAAACAAAAATCTACTTCACCGACTAAGATGTCACTATAGAAACATGGCGGGTTAGAATGCCTAGAAGAACTGATCCCCCTCAACCCGAACTGAACTGAACCCGGGCATAAAAACACCAAAGTATTTAGGAGTACCCAATCTCCTCCGATCTGTCCCTTTGAGGAAACACATCCAGTTGAGCAAACTCACACATCATCCATCGAAGATATTGGGATTTGGATGGACCAATCGAACAAAGACAAGAACGACTTGAACTTCGACAAGATCAAATCCTAAGCGAAATGCAAAAATCCATCGACAATTTGACTCTTTATTTAGGCACTTCAACCTTCCACCTCATGAATGAGCTTGTATGAACACAATCATCCGTTGTTGTTATAAACTCCTCATGGACTTTGTCTTTGATATGGCATGTTGTAAACTCCTTATGTTACTCATCATGAAGGACTTTGTTTTTTGATATGGTTACACGGCATGTTGTAAACTCCTTATGTTACTCATCATGAAGGACTTTGTTTTTTTGATATGGTTACCTGGCATGTTGTAAACTCCTTATGTTACTCATCATGAAGGACTTTGTTTTTGATATGGTTACCTGATATGTTGTAAACTCCATATGTTACCCTTTACCTTGATCTGTAAGCATATGCAAATTTACAAATATCTCTTGTTGTTTATCTCGGGTGTTACATTGAAACTAAAATATTTTAAATACCTTATGCCTTGAAAAATATAAAGTGACATACCAATATAGTTGATAAGTCAGCAATATGACATTGATATGAAACATCAACTAGCTGATATCTTACCATGTGATGCAATGCTTGCTAAAATATTCGAAATGTGTACATCATGAAATAATATCAAAATCTTGCTTTACAGCTTTACATGTCGATATCATGCCATATGATGAAATGCTACAATTGATAAACACTTGAAATAGTTGTGTTACGATATCAAAAGCTAACACTGCAAAGGAAGCAAAAATTTGCTAGCTTGCAACTTGCATATTTCAAGAAGCAAGAGTTGCCTTCTTGAATATCTCTAAACTGCTAGCTTGCAAGTTCTAAAATGTTGTAACATTGCTAGCTTGCATGTGCTATCTTGTATGCCGTAAAACTTGCATATCTAAAACTTGGTAGCTTGAATGTTCTAAGCACGTTGTAACATTTGCCAAATTTTTTGGCTTCAAAACTGCATGATGATAAAACTTGACATTATGTTTTTCATGCAATAAGTTAAACTTACATCACAAATACTTGATTGTGGTACTTCTCCTTTTTGTTGATGACAAAGGGGGAGAAGTATGTTGATGACATGACATGTGATGCATAAGTTTATGCATATGTTCATGTTGACGTGTTGCAAGTATTCATGATGAATATTGCAATGACTTGAATTCAGTTTGAATTCAAGGTTCTATCAATATGACATATTGATAGGGGGAGTTTGTTTAAACTCTGGGAGTTAAGGTTAACTCCGTTTATGATGACATGTTGCTTAGATTTTTGAATCTAAGAGTTTCTATCAATATGGCATATTGATAGGGGGAGTTTGTTTAAACTCCGGGAGTTAAGTTTAACTCCGTCATCAAGTAGTTGTCATCATCAAAAAGGGGGAGACTGTTGAATCTCGTATTTTGATGATGAAACTACTTGATATATGTTTATGATTTAATCTATGTTTTGAGTGACATAGGATGCTTCGATCAGGATGAGACAATTAAAGTAGGAAAATCATGTTATGCCGAAGGAACATGTCAGAAGATTGGACGTCGGGCCGGTGGATCGGTCGACGTATCGACAGAAGGCTTCGGGCCGTGGACTCGGGCATCGGGCCAAGAAGAGCGGGTATTGTGCCAAGGATATCGGAGTTGCAGAGTCAACTGGCCGATTGGGCAATAGGGCTGCAGGAGGACGATCTTGCCAAGAATCAGACGGCGTCGAGGGACCAATGACATGCCGGACAACTTGGTTATTTGCTTAGGATTAAATTGTCTCGATCGAAGTTTTGTTTTGTTGTGCAGGATTAACTACGATGAAAGTTAGACAAGCAGCAGGAGTTGCGCCGGAGTCAAGATCATGATCACGTTGGGAGTTCGAGAGTTCGACGGAAGTTCGGACGATCGTCGGAGGTTCTGCGAGAACAGATCCGAGAAGTCCAGAAGCCTGCCAAGCGAAGCTCGTCGGAACTCGCCAAGTGGATCGTCGCAAAGTCCAGGAGTTTGCCGGAAGTCCGCAGAAGAATCACCGAGGGTTCATCGGATGATCGACGGAAGTTCGCTGGAAACTCGCCGGAAGAAGCGATTGACGCATCGGAGCAAAGCTACAGAAATTGTCTTAGATTTAATCGTAGTTAGCACGTTGATTAAGTTGGAAAATGGGAGGTGATCCCATTAGCTTAATCTTAGGGCAATTGGGCCCCAAAAAATTGAAATTGGGCGAATGGAGCTAACCATTCGGACCACGATTACACCGAGGAGGTGCAACCGCCTAAACCAGGAGGTGGCACCGCCTGGGCTATGTCTCCCAACAGACCGGGCGGTGCAACCGCCCTAGCCAAGAGGTGCAACCGCTTTGGGCTCGATCTCCGAAGCTCGCTGGGCGGTGCAACCTCTCCGGTCGGCGGTGCAACGCTTTGAGCTCGGTCTTCGAAGCTCGGCGAGAGAGGTGCAACCGCCTCGACAGGGTGGCACCGCCCGAAAGGCTCGATCTTGAGCTCTGTCGGCGGTGCAACCTCTCCAATCGAGAGGTGCAATCGCCGATCCCGAGAATTCCGAGATTTGATCGTTTTGAGCTCCAAATTTGAACTGGGTTGGGGCCTATAAATACCCCACCCATTCAGCACAGAAAGAGAAAGAGACCTACACCAAATCTTGATCTTCTCTGTGTGATTCTTGAGCTCAAAATTGTTGTAAAAAACCTTTAAGTCTCCTCCTTCTGTTCTTTAAGTTTCTGAATTGTAAAAGTGAGGAGAGAAAGGTTCTGTAAGGGTTGTCTCCTGAGTCCATCAAAAGGAGTGAAACTGTAAAAGGGCAGTTGGCCTTAGCCCATTGAAGGAAGGCAGCTAGTTGGCGTCGGGTGACCTGGTCGGAGGAGGAAGCCAAAAGTGGAGTAGGTCAAGACCGCCGACCAACCACTCTAAATCTCTGGTTTGCTTTTACTTTGAGCACTTTATCATTACTGCAAACCTCCTACATAGCTACTGCCCTCTGCGCTTTTACGAACGAGTCTCTAAGTTCTGATCTTTCCGAATCTGCATTCAGACGTAAATCGGTGTTTTCGTACGATCTTTACACTGCAGTTTACGCTTACGTTTTGATTCCATTTATAACTGCAAATTGCTTTCTGCATATTCATAAAACGCTTTTCAAAGTTCAAAACTGCATTTAGACGTAAAACTGCGTTTAGACGTAAAACTGCGTTTAGACGCAAAACTGCGTTTAGACGTAAAACTGCACTTAGACGTAAAACTGCACTTAGACGTAAAACTGCGTTTAGACGCAAACTGCGCTCAGACGCAAACTGCGCTTAAATGCAAACTGTGTTTAGACGCAAACTGTGTTTAGACGCAAACTACGCTTAGACGCAAACTGTGTTTAGACGCAAACTGTGTTTAGACGCAAACTGCGCTTAGACGCAATCTGCATTTAGACGCAAACTGCATTTAGACGCAAACTGCGTAAACTACACTTAGATACAAACTGTGAATCGGCTTTTACATCGAAATCGTTTTTATCGGACGAACGCAGCTTTCGTTTTTTAAATCGCTGAAAGATTTCCGCTGCACTAATTCACCCCCCCCCCCCTCTTAGTGCTCTCGATCCTAACATCAAGTTGCCATGAAAGAAGTGGTACGCAGCAAAAATTGTGCTGGTAGGGGTAGAGGCCCAGGATCCAAACAATGGTGTACTAATTACAGCAAAGTCGGGGGACTTCGGGAGCTACTAAGCGACGGACTATCCTAGAGCTGTGCTTTATCTAGGTGTGACCCAAGAGTAGGTGGATGAAGGTCGATTGCCAAAGGAGCGAACAAAATCGAAGGTGGAAGAGAACCTACGATGTATTGGTAGAGGCCACACATGAAGGGTTCACAATTCAAGTTCATCCCACAAGGATCAAAATGCAATAGAGATATCACCAGGAGGCGACATGGTGCAGCGGATTATGGTGGAACAGTTCGTGGTAATGCGATACACACAACATAGACCAGTGAAGGACTAGATCATACGGAGGTATGATCGGGAGCTACTGGAAGCTCCACTTTGGTGAACAACACGATGGCAAGAAGGGCTATGGATTCAAGGAGTGAAGGCCATGGTGCCGCAGAGGCGGGTCTTCCATGCATGCATCGAATTTTGCATCGGATGAAAGCCTTGGTCATCAGCATATGGGGGCTGTGTTCCACCAAGGGAAAAGTTCAAATGCAAGTACCAGTGAGTCCCATGGGAGGGACTTGATCATATAGAGGTATGATCGAAGCAGTTGGAGAGTTAGACTTCTCCAAAGCTCATATTCGCTTAAGGGAGCCCGGCAAGTCAGAGGACAAGGTCGAGTAAGCGAACGTTGCTACCAAGGAAGATAAGGAGAACAGAATCGGTGCAAATCCTATAATGTGATGGCAGAGGCCATGCATGGGAGTTGCAGTCTGTCTTTCCATCGACCAAAGGGAGCTGCTTGGATAACACAAAGGTGTTAAAGCAGGGGTTCGAAAGGAGCGAGGAAGCGATGACGAGTCCAGAGGGACTTAACTACCCAAAATCAAGCATCCGTTAGAATGGAGGTGGACTCAAAGGAGTGCCATGGAGACATATCTACTGATCGTGAAGGGATGTAGATGCGAGACGACGGATAGTAGGGCCATGGGCATGGTAGTGCCATGGTACCGTAGAGGTAGGACTTCCGTGAAAGGCATTGATCCCTTGCTCTCATGGAGGGAGAGCGCTTGGTCATAAAAGGGGCCGAGGAGGCGGAGCATACAGATGCAAACTCCAAGTATCGAGACAAGGCTGAAGGGCATAGGCCAAGGAACTTCGTAAGACCGGTGTCAACGAGCTTCTCATCAAGATAGCGGAAAGTGAAGGACTTCGGGTCATGCATGAGTGCACGACTAAGGAACGAAACAGGCAGTACGCGGTGCTGTACCTTTGCTACTTAGGGGAGTAGGCGGCAGGGTTGATGGAGAAGACAGTACAATCCTAGAGACGACCAAATCTATTAGAGAATTACTCCAAGTTGGGGTGAAAACTTCCTGTATTTCAGAAGTTTGATGGCATTGAGAAGGTGAATCACAATAACTAACTCAATGCAAGGAGTGCAAACACTTCAAGTGCTTCAAAAGTGTGAGCAAAGAGCAGGCAAAGGCTAGTAACCAGCTTGATGCATGGAATACAACCTCGAGAAGGCGAGCAAAGTCAAGTAACCTTTGCCTTCTCAACTCTTAAGAGAATGGGCGAAACCGAGTTTCCTAATTCTCTTATCTATCTAGCAGAGGAGCTCTGCACATGTTCAAAGACCCTTCGAAGATCATGGAAGACAATAGTTGTCAAATCCTCACCAACGGTGATCAGTGCTATTGAGAGTAGATTGTCCGCTTCATTTCCTAACGAACTGCCAATCGAAAGCGGAAGTGATGCGAACCTACTTGGAAGTGACAACTAAGTGAAAGAAGAGTCAATGGGAAAATTTTGTGGAGGAAGGACCTAAAAAACTTCAGAAGTTTGCGAGATGATGCTCGTTAAAGCTCCAATAAGCATCCACCTAGTTCAAGCAGCATGAGCATTTGAGAGACTGGCGCATAGTAAGGATGGTCTTTTCCTTCATCTGGAGGATCCGTAGGAACCAATAGGGAACAACACAACTCAGCCAACCCCACACTAGAGTCAGAGTCATTGGCGAGTTAAAGTAGCATGGCGGATTAAAGGTTCGACTACTAAAAAATAACAGTGGAGAGCAGCTAGGAGCCAAGAGGCGCATTGCAGCTAGAGCAAAAGATTGAAGACTCAGCAAAGGCGAAAGTTGTAGTGTAGATAAAGGCTTCGACAAGGACGTCGAAGGAATAAGTGGGGGAGAATATCATGGACAAACTTCTAAACAGGATGTTTGATATAATGCTTATGTATGTCCATGTCTTTTGGTATGTTCATGCTTTGTACAGCATGTAGAAGGACGATCGAAGGCTTAATAGTCCTATTTTAGTTAGGTTGGTGGCCGCTTTAGGCTTGTAAATAAAGGTTGTGTCATGTGGACACATGTGAGAGATTTTCGATCTATAGTGGACCATTTTACCCATTGTTGTGCAACTATTCAGAGCTTGTAAAGTATGTTTGTAATTTGCATTGTCTATGAAGTGTTTTCGGAAATATTTGCTTGTGGATCCCGAATGAGGCATTTTCTCTAACCCGTTCTCTCTTTTGTGGGTCCTAAGGGACATGGGAGGCTTTAGAGAGGCTGATCTTTGCGGACGAACACGCAAGGGTGCCGCACGACTTAGGCAAAACATGCTAAGTCCGTGACAGTCGGGCCGGTGGATCGGTCGACGTATCGACAGAAGGCTTCGGCCCGTGGATTCGGGCATTGGGCCAAGAAGAGCAGGTATTGTGCCAAGGATATCATAGTTACAGAGTCAATTGGCCGATTGGGCAATAGGCCCCAAGAGAGAACGATGCGCCGAGGAATCGGACGAAGCGTCGAGGGACCAATAACATGCTGGACAACTTGATTAATGCTTAGTATTAATTGTCTAGATCGAAGTTTGTTTTACATATGCAGGATTAACTACGATGGAAGTAAGACATGCAGTAGGAGTTGCGCCGGAGTCAAGACCATGATCACATTGGGGATTCGAGAGTTCGACGAAAGTCCGGACGGTCATCGGAGGTTCTACGGAAACAAATCTGAGAAGTCCAGGAGCTTGCCAAAGAAGCTCGTCGAAACTCGCCAAGTGGATCGTCGCAAGTCCAGGAGTTTGTTGGAAGTCCGCCGGTGCATCGCCGAGGGTTCGTCGGATGTTCGCCGGAAGAAGCGATTGACGCACCGGAGCAAGTTGCAGTATTAATGTCTTAAATATTATAGTTAGCATGTAGATTAAGTTAGGAATGAGAGGTGATCACATTAACTTAATCTAGGGACAATTAGGCCCTTGACAGACCTAAATTGGGCCGAATGGATCAGTCCATTCGGACCTAGATTTCTTAGTCGGCGGTGGCACCGCCTAGGAGACTTGGTCTCCCAGGAATTCTGGGCGGTTGTACCGCCCCTGTCAGGTGGTGGTACCGCCTGAACTCGGTCTCCGAGTGGTGTCAGGCGGTAGTACCGCCAGGACCCCAGAAATTTGGGAGATGACATTTTTGAGCTCCAAATTCAAACCAATTTGGGGCCTATATAAACCCCACCCTTTCCTGCATGAAAGGGCACCGAAAGCTCGATCTTACTCTATGATTTTAGAGCTCAAAAGTGTTGTAAAGGCCAAAAGTTCTCCCTCTTTTCTTCCAAGTTTTAATCATTCAAGAGAGGAGTGAAAATTCTGTAATGGTTGTCTCCTAAGCCTGTCAAAAGGAATGAAACTATAAAAGGGTGGTTGGCCTTTGCCTATTGAAGGAAGGCCTCTAGTAGACGCTGGTGACCTCATTGGAGGAGGAAGCTAAAATTGGATGTAGGTCACATTTGACCGAACCACTCTAAAATTTGGTTTGCATTTCCTTTGTGCTATTTATCTTAACTGCAAACGGTCTTCCTTACTTTACTTCATATACATTTTTGTAAGCTTTCAAAGTTATTATCTACACGAAACAACTTTTATGTCGGAATCAGATTTCAACGTACGAACGTTGTTTCAAATCGTCGAAAGTGTTAGAGCTAGCCCCAGGAAACTTACCAAAGGGTAATTTTGGTAACCCAACAAAGATAATAAAGCGGAAAGAATAAAAGCGACAAGAACACCAAATTTACGTAGTTCGGTCAATTAACCTTAACCTACATCCACGGACGAAAGAGGAGCAAATCACTACTATAAAAGAGGGACTATTACAAATGCCTTAGGAAGATGTTCCTAGGCCATAAAACACTCAAAAATACTAAACAAGAAAAACCTCAACTATAAGCCCAAACTATTTAACTGAGTATGGACTTAAACCCAAAGCAAACACTTAGGTTTTTCTTGTGATGCTACTTGTGGTGCATCTGACTTCAAAGCCCAAGCCCTTATTTATAGTTCCAAGAGGAGATAACAAGCATGGTTTTCCCGATGTGGAACTATGGGACTTGCCAAACTAACATATCTCCACCTTGGCATGTCCCAACAAAACTTGCTCCACCTTCTTCATAAAAGCCCCAATGGGCAATCACCAACAATAAACACCAACCAAGTCCAAGCACTTCTTGAACTTGTAAACCGGAAAAGGCTTCGTAAGCATATCAGTTAGATTGTCCTTCGTATGACTTTTCTGAACAAGGACTTTCCCCTCAGTAATGGTATCCCATTTGCATCCAACAATTTTCTTATCATAAGGTGACTTCACAAGATCCCAAGTTATATTCCGATGGAAAGATTCAATTTCTTCATTCATCGCGATCAACCACTTAGCGGAATTATCACAAGAAACTACATCTGAGTAGGAAGTAGGCTCACCAACTTCACTTGTTTCTTCTGCAACAAACAAAGCATATGCAACCAAATTTGCATATCTTTGTGGTGGTCGAATATTTCTCCGTGGTCTATCCTTAGCTATGGAATATTACTATTCTTCTGGACCAATTTCGTCAGTAGACTCGGGACCATCTACTGGCATTCTTTGAGTAGAAGAGTTCGACTGAAAAGAATCAGACCTACCAATCTCAAGCTCCACCTACTTCTATGCACTATCATTTGTACAACTAGTATATTCCTCTTTAGAAGATAACGTAGATAATTCATCAAAAGTAACATCTCTACTGATTACAAATTTTGGGGATTTGGGATCATAACACCATAATTTGTATCCTTTCACCCCAGAAGCATACCCAAGGAAAATGTATTTTTTAGCTCGAGGCTCTATTTTCCTTCATTTATATGCATGTATGCTGGACACCGAAAAATTTTTAAATCAGAGTAATCAGCAAGAGTACCTAACCAAACTTCCTCCGGAGTTTTAAAGTTAAGTGCTGCAGAAGGAGCGCGGTTGATAACGTAACAGGCCATATTAATCGCCTCTACCTAAAAGTCTTTTGTCAACCCTGCATTTGAGATCATACACCTTGCTCTCTCCAAAAGTGTTATGTTCATACGTTCGACCACACCATTTTGCTGAGGCGTCATCCTAACAATGCAATGTCAAACGATTCCTTCATTTTTGTAAAATTCATTAAAGTCACCTTCACAAAATTCCATGCCATTATCTGTTCGAAGCCGCTTAATTTGTTTACCTGTTTGCTTCTCAATCAAAGCTTTCCATTATTTAAATGTTAGAAAAGCATCATTTTTATGCTTTAGAAAATAAACCCACACTTTCTTAGAATAATCATCAATGAAAGTCAACATATACCTGGCACCACCCTTAGACTTAACATAAGCTGGACCCCAAAGGTCTGAATGAATATACTCAAGAGTACCTTTTGTTTTGTGAACTACTGGAGAATTAAAACTGACTCTTTTCTGCTTTCCAAAAATGCAATGTTCACAAAAATCTAGTGGCCCAGTACTCTGTCCATAAAGTAGACCCATTTTGCTCAATATGCTCAAACCTTTTTCGCTCATATGATCCAAACGCATATGCCATAATTTGGTGATGTCAGAATCAGACAATGATGATGACGAGACTGCAACCGAGCCTGTGACAGTAGTTCCCTGCAGAATATATAAGCTACCAGACCTACAAGCTTTCATAACAATAAGAGCACTTCTAGAAACCTTAATAACTCCACCTTCAGCTGTGTATTTACACCCAAGGGCCTCTAGGGTGCCTAAAGAGATGAGATTCTTTTTTAAATCAGGAACATGTCTAATATTAGTGAGCGTCCTCACAATACCATCATGCATTTTAATTCGGATTATTCCTCTACCAACAACATCACATTCTGCATTATTTCCCATCAAAACAATTCCATCGTTACAAGATTCATATGTAGAAAACAAATCTCTATTAGGACACATGTGATAAGAACAACCAGAATCTAAAATCTATTCATTTTTAGACCTCATCCTGTCATCAATAGCAGAGAAAATATTTTCAACATTCTATCAGTTGCTACACTAGCTTCAGCGGATTCAATAGTTTTCTTAACAAATTTTTCCTTTTGCTTTAATTTATTTTTTAATTTAAAGCAATCAGATTTAATGTGCCCTATTTTATGACAATATCTGCACTCCAAATTTCTATGTCTGGATTTAGATCTAGATTTAGATCTACTACTGTCAAATTCCCTTTTATTTGTTCTCCCCCTAACAACCAAACCTTTGATTTTCTCTACTTTCCCCAATGATATCTCTGTCTATCTGCCCCTTAGATTTTAGTGCAGATTTAATTTCCTGATACAAAATTGTTTCTTTTCCATAAATCATATTATCATGGAAATGCTTAAAAGATTGGGAAAGAGAATACAAAAGTAACAGGGCCTTATCCTCATCATCAATTTTTGTATATATATTCTCCAAACCATAACCAAGGAATCAAACTTATCAAGATGTGAGAGTATAGATATACCTTCAGTCATCCAAAGCATATACAAACTCTGCTTTAAGTAGAGACGATTCTCTATTGTCCTCTTCATATACAAGGCTTTAAGCTTATCCCACATGCTCTTAGCCGTAGCCTCCGTAGCTACCTCTCGTAAAATCTCGTCAGAGAGATTTAGAATAATGCTGGATCGGGCCTTCTTATCCATACCCGCAAGATCTTCCTTTGACGTACCATTTGGAATGTTCTCAGCTCTCTGTAATGCCAAATCAACTCCGTCTTAAACCAGAATGGCCTCCATCTTAAGTTGCCACATGTCGAAGTTGACATTTCTATCGAATTTCTCGACAATAATCTTTGTTATTATCATTGTTGCCAAAAGATCCCGAAACCAGGCTATGATACCAGTTTGTTAGAGCTAGCCCCAGGAAATTTACCAAAGGGTAATTATGGTAACCCAACAAAGACAATAAAGCGGAAAGAATAAAAGCGACAAGAACACCAGATTTACGTGGTTCAGTCAATTAACCTTGACCTACATCCACGGACGAAAGAGGAACAAATCACTACTATAAAAGAGGGACTATTACAAATGCCTTAGGAAGATATTCCTAGGCCATAAAACACCCGAAATACTAAACAAGAAAAACCTTAACTATAAGCCCAAACTATTTAACTGGGTATGGACTTAAACCCAAAGCAAACACTTAGGTTTTTCTTGTGGTGCTACTTGTGGTGCATCTGACTTCAAAGCCCAAGCCCTTATTTATAGTTCCAATAGGAGATAACAAGCATGATTTTTCCGATGTGGGACTATGAGACTTGCCAAACTACCATAAAGTTTTCCGCTGCACTAATTCACCCCCCCTCTTAGTGCTCTTGATCCTAACAGAATCCATTATGGTTAAGTTGACAAGGACCTTTACAAATATGGGGGAACCAAAGGAGCATAGGCTAGACTCCTTTTATCTACCACCTCCTATTCTCCTCCTTCCCTTTCCTCCTTAGTCGATAGCCCTCTTGGTGGTGCTAGAGGATAGCAAGAAGGGGTCAACCATTCTTGATCTTTGTTATGAGGTGGTGCGCGAAGATTACAAGGATTCACAATGCAAAAGGAGGAGCATTACAGCTTCATCTGTCATATGGATCACTACTAGAGAGGAGGATATCTAATCTCCTTCATCTAGATAATTAAATCTATATTTTTTGGGGATATACAATCTCCCCTAGGTAAATTATCTCACACATGTTATGCAGTTTTCAGTTTTATGATTTTTCGTGTACCAATCTTCACATGATGATCCGATATTAAATCTTTGGGAACCAGTTTTGTTTTTCGTTCTTCCACTATGCATGTGATGCCTCCCCAAGGTTTCCCAACATATACTACTCTAACACTAGGCAATACTACTATTGTAACTTTTGATGCTACAATTCTAGACTCCAATGGTACTGTCATTACAAAATTTGAATTTTAAATGGTACTACCACCACCGCAATAGGTTAACAAGCACAAATAGTGCTTGTCGATTGACTTATACGGTACTATCGCTTCGGCCTAATGGAACCATTACTCAGACTTGCTTTAGACCACTAGTTTGGCGTTCTAATAGTCCCAATTCAGTCAAGCTTCAATCTCAATGGCTTTCTTGATAAGTTGGTATTGTTTGGATCGAATACTAACTTAAATTATCCCAAAATGACCTTGATCAAGACTTTAACAAATGATCTATATATCTGACATATTTACGAAGCTTTCGGTATATTGAATGCTCTTTCGACATATCATTCGATCTTTTAGCACTTCGTCCAAACTTTCAACACATTGCCATTTCTTTCAGCATATCACCCATTCTATCAGCATGTTGACTTTCTCACAACATCCAATTTTTCGATGTAATATCTAATTCTTTCAGCATGATGTCTGAACTTATAGAACAAAGTCCAATCTTCAACACATCAACTAATCCTTCGACTCAATATCTAATTTTTGGCACGATAATTTCTCAATGTAAGGTCCAACTCTCCTGCTCGATAGTTGGTCTTTTAGTTATCCAAGTCTTTCCTCTATCAATTATCTCAAAAATATATTAGTCTAATAAACTCATCAATTGATTTTATTATCAAAATTTGAGATCAACACTTAGAAGTATGAACTCTAGAAGGATAGAAGAAAATTTCTTATCGCCCGAGATCAGATTTGTTCGATAGAAGACTTAACATCCGTTGGTCAAGCAAAAAGAATAATGAATACTTATCAAAATCTCATAGCCCTTTTTAAAGAACTAAAGTATTCCTCCAATATGATAAGAGAGGAGGAGAAATCAAAAGGGGCAATAGTAACCTTAAAGCCCTAAGAAGTCTAAAAAAACCCTCGAGTCAATGGTGATTGATAATAAGGAAAACTCTATCAACACGGCATGTGTATATGACATGGTCGAGCATTACAATGCCGACCACATCGATGGACCAAAGGAAAATATCAAATCTACAGATGAAGAGAGAAGAAATCACGGTGCAAGATTCAACGGGATGTTAATGTCCCAATTAGGGGAACCATGAACAAGGACGATCTCAACAACTTTCAACCAAATTGGTCAAGCACTATTGAAGTGTCTCTTGAAGTCTTAAAGCCCTATTTAGCCAAGCGTATATTACAATAACCCACTTACCTCAATCCAAGATTCAATATGACTCGAATTAGGGTTGCCCTCACCCAAATAGGGGCATCTACTAAGCAATGGGGTGCAGTTGTCCTATAAGAAAAGTAATAGATGTGTGTGCCCTACAAGAAAAGACCTACGAGAGAAATCCTAATTGCTATACCCATAAGAAAAGTTATTAAATTTTAAGTACTTGAGGCATCTCAATAAAACAAGAGGTGTACTTCTATCTAAAGGACACCAAGAAGCCCCAATAAGAGTTCAGTCAGCCCTAGCTATTTCAATCTCAGAATAGAGAAGAGAAGAGAGGAGAAGAGAGAAGGAAACAATTTTGCATGGTACAACCCATCCTTCCTAATGTAGCCTTTTTCTTTCGGTTCTAACAGCCAAAACCTCACATCAAAGCTTTGTTCATCTGCTACAAGAAATTCCAAAAACATATTGTTCAAGCCTTAGGAGGAGGTTCTAATAGCAAGAGAGATGGAGAAAACCAAAACAAATAGTAAGACGAAAATAACAAAAAGCACCCAACTGTTGTCTAAAGACAACATGCTTTCTTATGCATTTATAAGCTTTCTATTATGCCTTTATTTCGTTATTTCAAGTATTGTAGTTAGTACTTTGATTTTAAAAAATATAAGTTTTTTTCAATTTTATGCTTGATTTTTCTTAGATAGTTCTTTCCTTCACCAAAACTTTTATCTGAAAGATGATATCGAGTCGACGAATTATTGAATCCTAACCCCATATGGATTAGTATACGATTATCAAATGAGATATCATGTATATATCTTTAAATACACAGTAGAGGATCTTGGAGTGGGCACATATCTCCATCCTATGAATCCCTAACCTCCTTTTTTCTAAAAAGGGATATGTGACATTTATACAAGGGTGAATGCTCATCCCCATCGTATGGATCCTTATCCACTACCATTATAAAAAGAGACATATGACACCCATCGAAGGGAGATTTATTTTTATAAAATTATTATAGACACCATATGATGCCTAAGCGAAGAGAAAGTCTTTGGGTGAGAAACTCTCTCGTATCTTTTTTTTTTTTTCATTTCTCTTCTCTCCACCTTTCTCAATCTTCAATCATTATAACAACATTAACACTATCACAAAACACCACTACTGAAACGGAGCAATAAAATCAACAACTAATCATCATCAATATAGCCCATGTTGATAACCATCGCCCTACGTGTCACATCTTCGTTATCGATCACTATTTCATCATTCAAGGCCAAGAACATTAAGAACATTATATCCTTTTAAGAGTTGTTTATAGGAAAAATGTTTTCTTAAGGCTTAAGCAATATATCAACTCAAGGATTAAAATTGATCCAATATCTTAATTGTATGATTTGTTTAGAATTAACTCTTGACATATTTCTTTTTTATCCTTCCACTCAAAAGTGAGCTTTATAATCCTTCTTATTTTTCTTTACTTAGTTATTTTATACTTACTTATCTAGTTTATTAAATTATTATCTAAACTAATCGAAAAGTAAATTAAATCACGATGAAAGATGAATTAGCATCTTCATTGTCACCTCCCATCTTTCTTAAGTTCTTACGACTTAATCACTTATTATAATTTTATTCTTTTTATTGATCAGTGGAACACTTAGAAATTTGATAAGTAGATGACTGATAAGGGCTTCTTATGGTAATACATATGACTTGGATATCCTGCTGGCATCGTGCAATAAATAAAGAGACTTATTATACTATATATCAATCATGAATCTTTGCAAAGTATGATATATTAGTTTTTGAGAAAATAAAAAGATCATTTGTGAATATTAATGAACAATTAATGAGCAACCAAAGGATTGCAAATGTTGTTGTTATAGTTAGTCTTGCTCCCTTTGAGATTCATGATCAGAGTATGATATTTTACAAAGATTGATATTTTTATTAGTCAATCAATATTATTGATATAGTCTCGCTCGCTTTGAAATATGTGATCAGGGCATAATATTTCATAATGTTTGTTCATATAATCTATCGAGTATTATTGATATAGTTTTGCTTGAGCTTCGTAATCATATGATATTTCATAATGTCTCCTCTTTTCTCGTTTTTCATCTCTTCACCCTTAGGATGATAAGAATAAAAATATTACTATTTATAATCTCTTATTTATTATTTATTATTATTATTTTAAAATTATCTTTTACTCTTTTTTTTTTCTCCTCTTATTTTTCATCTTTCGTTTCCTTTTCTTTTTTCTCGTCAAAGGATAGTGTCGACGCTAACGATGACAGAAAACATAATAATACCAGTATTTATTTTTTTAAAAGAATTATAAATAATAAAAATTGTTAATAATAAATGAGAGCTTCTCAGAACACCAGTATTATGACCATGCATTGCTCGCAGCAAAGGGTCAAACGACAGTCACGTCGGTCCTCGCCCGTTCTCCCTCGACCTGCGCACCGCCCACACCAACCCTTCACCACAGCCTCGCTGTCGCTCGCTGCACATCTCCTTTTGTTTCGAGCACCGAGCCGCTCCGCTTCGGAGGAGACAGGGTAGACACGGAGCTTACCGCCACCGCGACGGGTTCCTTTCTCTCTTCTCGTCTTTCCTTCTTTTCCGACACACACAGAAGATAAGGGGACCAGACATGTGAGAAGCTAAAGTACGTGAGATGGAGATCTCGTCTCTTCCACTTCACTTTTGCTTTTCCCTCTGTGGTCGTCATCCACGTCCAACTTTGGGGAAGTCACAGAATATTATTGCCCACTGGATTGCAACTTAAAGGTGGCACCTTCCACGAGGCTGCCTCCGGGAACCCATAGCATGCATCCCATATCTCTCTCTCTCTCTCTCTCTCTCTCTCTCTCTCTCTCTGTCCCTCCGGCCCTGTGAAATTGAACGTATTTATTTCTCTACAGGTTGAAATTGAATAAGGTTCTAACTCAGTCTCAACATGTGTTACTTCATGTTGTAATTGTTGTAATTGTGAGATACATCAGGATTTAAACTAATCCGGATCCAACGTTTCAGCTAGTCATAAATCTGATGTTAAAAGTGATGAGAGATTCCATCTATAGGTGTTTTTGCAAAAGCAGTATCAGGATATACCTAATAAAATTCCTCTCATATTTAAATTAGTAAAATCATAATATTCGAAAGATAAAAATATAATTTGACATTGACAGATGGTGTAATGGATGTACTTAAGATTTTTTATAATAAATTTAATTAATCATCAAAATATAAGTAAGAAGTTAATCCATGAAATAATTATATAAAATCATCGATTATTATTCAACTATATAAATATTCATCGAATCATCAATAATTACGAATTAACCTATGTTGAGATCAAAAACCCATTATTATAACGTGTCGAGATGAGTGAACATTCATTCAATAAGCGTCATTGTAGGATAGGTTATGCAACTAACATGTCGGGCCCATAAGGCTCGGTGGAACCTAACAAATTGTCGGGTTGTGTAGGTGTTAATTCCATTATTGTTGACAATCACCTGAGTTGTTGGACAATTTAAATGCCAAAGTCTTTTGGTTCTGTTATTTTAAATATTGTACATGTAAAATAAGTATGGTAAATGATCATACATATGCTATCAAGAATTAGCTTGTGAAATGACAAACTTTGTATTTTGATGTGACTATTTAATTGCATAAGGGTGACCAGAATTGTGCCAACCTGACTAACTTTTATTGCCAAGGGATAAGTTTCTCAAATGAAGTCAATATTTTCCATCAGAAACTTGATTTTTGGGGCTGTTACCATATTATAGACTTTGAATCCTAAGGAAGATGAAGATGATCATGCCAATGGGCAAGCCACCAGTGTCATTAATTGACGAGAATTATGTTTCATTCATGTGTTATTGCATACGTATATGTATATAAATAAATACATTTTGAGGCCATATAGAAATATACGAAAAAAGCACTAAAAAGAATTCCAACGCAGGCCTCTGTCCGTTCACCTACTGTTCCTAACGCCACGTCATCCTCTGTTTCTTCAACGGCCCCCGTCCCATTCACCGTTTCCTTACCGCCACCTCGGTGACTCTACCCCGACACAATCTTACTCCTCCCATACCTTTACTTACACGCAGCGCGTCGTCGCCTTTGACTCCCGTTCTCCGCCTCCGTTAGCCCTTCCTCTATCTCCACTCTTCGATTCCCCCGGTGGCAGTCTACTGACCACCTTCCTCCTCTCACAACCGCGGCGTCCGTACCGTCCCGCTCCGCCCCCGCGGTCGAAACACCACTGTCTTTTGCTCCCAATTAAAACCCGCCCGTCCCTTGTGTGAGAGAAATCGTCTTCTCCTCTCGATCTCATATCGTTTCGGGAGAAGTAAATCTTAGGGTTTGGAGAAGAGTCGTTCTTTTTTCGCGTGGAGATCGATGAGATTTCGGCGGGGGATCCGCCATGGATGACGGCCGGAGGTCCCGGAGGATCGGGTTCAGCGGCGGCGCGGCGACCGCACTCACATGGAATGGCAGATCTCATTGGTACTGGAAGCGCTGACCGGGACATCGACAAGGTAACGGGCTTTGTTCTTTCTCACAGATTCTTCTTCTCATCAGATTATTGGATCTAATTTTCATGTTCGATGGTTTCTGTAGCTCAAAGTAGTTTTTTTTTTGTTTGCTTTCCCATGTTGAATTTTGTGGGTGGAGTGAAGAGATTACAGGCTATGAAGATAGTTGTGTTTGTTTCTCTTACGAGCTCACGAATTTTTTTGTCGATGTCCATGGATCTTCTTCTTGTATAAATGCTATTTTCCAGTAAGTGAAGAATTGGGGATGTTATTGGGAGTGTCTGAGGATTTCTGATTACAGGAATAGGTAGAAAGAGATAGCTTCAGTCTTTCTTCATCAGAAAAGGTTCCGAGGAGGGAGATGTACGTATATTTTGTCAAGATGTAGTATAGCATAGATTAGGGCAGTTGTGAGCAGAGTGCTGGAATTGACATGAACCAGTTAGCATGGAAGAATGTGTGAAAATAGTGAATAGGAAGTATGTTGGTTCATTGTTGAATGATGAAAGAAATTTGAAATGAATTTTATAGGTGTGACAGAAAAATGCAATGGCTTTCCTGTGAGAACCGGCAAGGTAGGACCACTGCCTTCCAACTTTGACTGGGTGCTAATTTAGTTAAATTGACCTTTACTTTCTAATAAAAATAATCACCAATAAATTCACTTCAGAAAGCAGTGACCTTATGATTAAATATGAGTATGGGTTATTAAATTATCTAGCCTTATCTAATTAGATAAGATAAATTATAGATGTAATTGGATTCTGATCATTGTTATTAATCAAACAAAAGGAAGTCCAATTATGGTATGATTCCTTAGGAGATAATCTTGATGAGAGGGACTCTCCTGATTACCATCCTAGGCTCTTTGCTTTCGCTTATAAAAGGACATGACCTCTTAGGGATGAAACATTAGATTTTAAGATTACATATCTGTTCTCAATATCTCTTAGTCCCTATTTCATTGCCCATGGCGGTCCTGTAAAGGATAGGAAGAGAGCAGAAGAAGAGTCTAGCTCTTCTTGCATATCAGCATTGTTGTAGCTTTTGGATCCAACGATGGTTTGTTTGCAAATCAGATAAAGGTTTTTCGAATGACATTGAAATGTACATAATCTCAATCTTGATCTATCGTTATTTGATTTCGATTCTAACATTAAAGTTTTTCGCATAACAGTAGTATAATTATAGTTTTCATACTTATAATTGACATCAGAGCCATGTTTTGAAATCAAATACCTTAGATTGTAAAAGTATATCAAATCTGTTTTATATTTAGATTTATTTATTAGCACCATTCGTTTGTGAAAAGGTGTTGTTCGGTTTTGATCGTACGATGCTTGAACAATCCGTCTGTGTTGTTGATCTGCTTTCTTATCTCGTCCATCCTGTTGCCTGCTTACGGGCGATGTGAGGTTCCCCGTGTTGGATCGATGGACTACCGTTGACATCTTGCTGTTGGCGATAGTATTGTCGAGGGTGGCGGCCTTCGATGGTCGCTGGTCCGCTCGCAATCAACAGTTGCATACAGGTGCTACTATATGTAGCGAAAGCGTAGTGGGGTGCGAAATCGACGGTGGTCGCATACACGGTTGCCTGTGTGCAGTAGCCTTACGACGGTCGGCCTGCCTTGGTCGCAAGCAACTGCACACGTAGCAATTCCACCACTTGCGACGATTGTAGTTGTGTGATGGTTGTAACGTTGCCTTTAACCGGCGGTTGTAGTAGTGCTGTTGCCTATGACGGTTGTGGTGGCAACAACGCTGCCTTCGATTAGTGACAACAACAGTGCCATTGCGATGACATTTACTTGCCACAGCCAGTGTCAATTAGATGCCAAAGGCCACAGTTCCTAGCGGTTGTGCGGTGGACAAGAACAACCGTGGTGACTAGTGGGGTCGGTCGTTGCAATCCAACAGATGATGGTCAGCGGCGCATGGCCACGGAGGTGCTTTGTCGGTGAGGAACCCACACGTAGTGAGCATAGTCGCGTGTGGGCGCGATGGCGTGACCACTGGTGGGGTCGCAAGTTGGCTGCGTGAGGCTCGTTGCACATTACGATGGTCGTAGGCGACACACAAGCAATGGACGGTCACACACTACGATGGCTGTATGCCTTATAAAGCAGCGGTTGAGAAGAAAAGAAAAGAAAATAAAGAAAAAACATAGGATTTCACCCATTAAAATTATAGTTTTGCCATTATGAATCCTTTTAATTCCAATCTATGTCCCCTTGATAATTTTGCCCTTTAGAAATCATATATTTTCATTATATATCCCAATCAAATTATAATTTTACCTTTCAGAAATTAAATATTTATGATTTGTGTCCTCAATTATAAAATTGACTAATTTGATTTATTTTAATCAAATGTTTTGATTAGATTTGATCCTGATTGTATTTTGACTATTTGACTGTATTTAGATTCGATCAATCACGTTTTGATCGAATATAGAGAAAGTTAATTTTTGATCAATTTTTGACTTTGATCAATTTTAATTTTGATATACTTAATGAGGCTAATATTTAGCCTAATTCTGGGTCGATTGGTTTAATTCATAGTTCCATACGGAATTTAAAAAAAGAAAAAAATATAAATTATGGTTTTCTTTTATAGTTTTCTCATATGACATATCTAATATATGAAAATTCTTAAGCTATTGACACTCTTGAGGTATACATAAATGAAGTCGAGACACAATTAGATAGAAAAATCAAAATTGTCAAATTTGACAAGGGTGGTGAATTTTATGATAAATATGATGAGTCCGATCATAATTCTGGTCCTTTCACTAGTTCGATCAAAATCTTGGTCCTTTTACTAGATTCCTAAAAAAACGAGGTATTTGTACTCAATATGCCTTACCAGGTGTGCCACTATAAAATAACATTGCTTAGAGGCGAAATCATACTTTTATTGACATAATTATGAGCATGATGAGTTATTCCTTTCTACTTAAGTCAATATATGGTGAAGCTCTTAGGATAACTATGTATATCTTGAACATGGTTCCTAGTAAATTGGTTCTATTAACTCCATTTGTGTTATGGATCGGTAGGAAACCCAATTTGAGATATCTACATATTTGAGATTGTCCTTCAGACATAAGTGTCTTCAATTGACATAAAAAGAAATTGGATTCAAGAATTATAGTTCTGGGTATTTTATTAGTTTTATAGAAAAATCCAAGGGATATAAATTTTATTGTTCTAATCATAGTACAAACATAGTAAAATATGGTAATACAAGATTACTAAAAAAATGATGAAATCAGTAGTTGTGAAAAATCTCAAAAGATTAATTTTGATATAGAGGAGATATAGGTTGATACTCTTTTATCATTTTCTATTCGAGAGATTATTATTCCTCAAATCACTAAACGGATTGATCATGGTGAACAACAAAATAACATTGATGAACTCCCATATGATGTTGATGTTATCGCTAATGATCCTATTAAACAATCACAACTGATAATTTTGACAAGATCTCAAAAGAAAAGAAGACTTACCATTTATGATGATTATGTAATATATCTACAAAAATATGATTATGATATAGGAATCAAAAGAGACCCCTTATCGTTTTTACAAGCCATGAAAAGCAACGATTTAGAAAAGTGGTATGATGCGATGAAAGTAAAGTTAAAATCAATGGATCAGAATGATGTTTGAGAACTCGTTAAAATTTCGAATAACTATAAAAGTATCGGTTGTAAATGGGTCTTTAAGACAAAACATGACTCAAGGGGCAATATTGGACTATATAAAGCTAGACTTATGACTAAAGGTTTTTCTCAGAAAGAAGGTATCGACTATAATGAGACTTTTTCTTTAGTTTATAAAAAGGACTTGCTTAGGATTGTTCTGACATTAATAACTTATTATGAACTTATGTTACATTAGATGGATGTAAAAATAACATTTCTGAATAAGGATCTAAATGAGGGAATCTATATAGAATAACTTGAAGGATTCGTAGAAAAGGGAAAGGAAAGTTGGGCTTGTAAATTTAGGAAATCTATTTATGACCTTAAATAAGCTTCCACACAATAGTATATAAAGTTTCATGATACTATTACTTCTTTTGAATTTAAGAAAAATGCTGTTGATCAGTGAATATATTTGAAAGTTAGTGAGAGCAAGTTTATTATATTGGTCTTATATATGAATGATATTTTGTTTGCTAGTAGTGATCTTG
This sequence comes from Musa schizocarpa, assembly GCA_900464855.2. Lineage (NCBI taxonomy): Eukaryota > Viridiplantae > Streptophyta > Magnoliopsida > Zingiberales > Musaceae > Musa > Musa schizocarpa. The sequence goes on from LS990915.1 coordinate 19,015,835, forward strand.
GTTTACTGCACGAAACCAAGATGTTTCTTACCAAAAATTTTAAGATGGCTGATATGAATGAGGTAGCTTATGTTATTGGCATTAAGATATTCAGAAATAGATCTCAAGGATTGTTAGGATTATCTTAGAAATGATATATAGACTGAGTCTTGGAGAGATTTAGTATACAACTTTATTCAACTAATGATACACCTATTACCAAAAGTGAAAGATTTAGTCAAAGCAGTGTCTTAAGAATGACTTAAAAAGGAATCAAATGAAGGATATTCCTTATGCATGCGTAGTTGGATGTCTATTATATGCTCAAATCTGTGTGAGACCTGATATCAGTTTTGTAGTTAGAATACTAGATAAATACTAGAGCAACCTAGGAATGAAATATTGGAAAGCTGCAAAGATAGTGATGAGATATCTACAGGGGGATGAAAGATTATATGCTTACACACAGGAGATCAGATCAGCTTGAAGTAATGGGATATTCAGATGTTGATTTTACAAATTGCTTCGATGGTTGGAAGTCCACTTTAGAATTTATATTCATATTAGCTGAAAGGTAATTTTTTAGAAAAGTGCAAAGCAACCACTTATTCATTCATCAACAATAGAAGTTGAATTTGTGACATACTTTGAGACCACAAATCAAATTTTATGGTTATATAATTTCATATCATGATTTAATGTGATCGATTCAATTGTTAGGGCGTTGAGGATATTTTACGATAATACGATAACAGTTTGTGATAATTCAATTGTTTTCAATTGATGTGATCGATTCAATTGTTAGGCCGTTAAGAATAGCAAGTACACTAGTGCTTCTAAGCATATCGAGATAAAACTCTTGGTGGTTCGAGAAAGAGTTCAGAAACAAGTGTCAATTGTAAACCTAAGCATTTTACGGTCTAAAGTATTTAAAGAATATGTTCTTAGAATGGGGCTTGTGAGTAAACCATAAAATTATTTATATTTTATGTTTAATTAAAATTATTTATTTTTGATATCTTATTTATATTTATGTTTATGCATATTATAATTGAATATGATCAAAGTTCGCCTTATAAATCTATACTAGTGTGTCGACCAATTGTCGGTACGGAACGCACCGAGGCATATCGACGTATTATAAGTTGGAATAGCGGGGCATACTGATGGCACAAAAAAATAATAAAAAATAGCTTCAAAATTTTTTAAAAATAAAAAAATTAGATTAAGGTTTTTAAGTTAGAAATAAATATAAATTTAGTATAATTTTAGCAAAAATAATCTAAATTAAGAAAGAATAGTGACATATTTTTTGGGCTTTGAGGAGTAGCCTTGGTATGTTCCGGACCATCCTTCTATTAATATTGAATTATCTATAAAGAAATAATTTGAATTGCTAGGTTATTTTTTATATAATTTAAACTTTAAGATTCAAATGAATCAAGTAATCAATTGATGGATATACTTGGTTCTACCACCAAAAAGAACAATGAGACTCCATGGGCAGTGGATTGGGGTCCTCAATCATATGTATCTATATATCAATTTGATATATTTGTAGGACCAATCCTGAAATTGATCCCACGACATAGTATGCTGATATACTGTATGTCATTGGTGCATTAATGTGGTTATGGTTGTAGTTTGATCGTTTGAGGTGGCTCTTGAGACAAGGACAATTATAACATGTATTGGTGTAGAGCATAGAAAATATCAGACCTTCTACTTTCGCCATTGATCTACTGCTCCGTATAAAAAGATCGATCATTGTACTATTGCTAAGAGAAGATGATCATTACTGTACTATTATTGGTCGTAAGATTCTCTATAATACAATGACTATGAATACGATGAGCTTCGCTATGTATCTACGTCATAGGCTCTATCGCATTTGCTCAAAATCATTCCCTGCCTTCCTCTTTCCCTTTAATGTATAAACTTGACTAGTATCTCGTCGAACACTATGATTTGAATATTAGGTGGCATGTATAAAATACTACTCCTTGGTCCATGCACCACCCTTAAATTGTGTAGATGGGACTATCGACTCCTTGGCGTCGCCGCCATCATCGATCGAGGCACTATTGTCTACGTCGCTGCTATATCTTCGGACTGAGCAAGTTATTGAATGTGATCAAGAAGGTGTCTCGTCACCTGACTTGATTTTTTTCAATAGTGTGACTGATGCTATTGCCTTCTCCTTTGTCTTTACCTTTGCACGCTGGCGGATGACTGTGACGATTGGGTGTCTCTAATTCCTCTTTATTAGAGTGTTGTTCTTCTTAATCCTCCTAAATTTGATTAAATCTATAAATAACAGTTTTATTAAGTTTAAGAGAGTGAAAATGTGAGAATGAGAGAGAGATATGAGTGAGAAAGAGTTTAAGAGAATTGAAGAGTTGGAGTGACATGAGTTGAAAGAGGGGGGGGGACCCTTTCCTCTAGTTCAAACGATTAAATAGACTATTTGAAACAGGCCAATCTCAACCCTTGATTGGTAATGGTCAAAATCTGACTGTTACCAACTAGTACAGGTCGGTAACGATCGGATTTCATCTATTACCAATTGGTATAGACCTTGTATCACACGATATGGGGTCATGTAATGTGTATTGCCTCGTATAGGATAGTTCGCATATCGGTCCCTTGTTGGATCGATACATACTGCTTGTACCAAGTGATACACCTTGGTACGGTAAACCTTGAATGTGATAATAGGATTGTCTTGACAAGATAAATTATAGGGGTCATTATGTACTACATTAGAAGAGACTAACAATGTTGTGGTACATAGAAGGGAGTATGACATTAATGACATATAATCGCTATGACTCGCATTGGTATTTGAATTTTAATATAGTATTATTGTACTTATTGGCTTGTCTTAAAATTCATGACCATGTATAAAATACTTTTCAAAATTTTCAGAATTCAATTAGATAAAATTATTTTTAAACAAAATTTTATTTTATTTATTTTAATTTTGAATTTCTTTTATATTTTACCAATTAATGGGGCAAGTGGGAGGATGTTATATTATGTGTTCCTATCTAATTAGATAAGATATATTATATATCTGATTGGATTTTGATTACAATTATCGACTAATTAAAATGTAGTTCAATAATGGTAGCATTCCTTAAGAGATAACCTTGATGAGAGGGACTCTCCTAATTACTATATTAGACCCTTTGCTCTCACCTATAAAAGGACAAGACCTCTTAGGGACGAAACACCAGATATTGAGATTGCAAATCTATTCTTAATCTCCCTTAGTCCCTATTCCATTGCTTATAATGGTCCTGTGAAGGATAGAAAGATAGGAGAATGTGAGTGTAGTTCTCCTTGCATGTTAACATCACTGAAACTTTTGAATCCGATGACGATGCATTTGCAGATCAAATAAATGTTTTATGAATGACATTGAAATGTACGTAATCTTGATCTTGATCTATCGTTATTTGATTTCGATTTTGGCATTAAATTTTTTCACATAACAGTAGTATAATTATAGTTTTTATGCTTACATGGGCATGTTAGGACCATTGCCTATCACCCGCCCTTGGTTACTGATGTGGTGAATTAGCGTCGACTTTCTCATGCACATTTTATCAGTAGCTTAGCATATATACAAAGTGGTGTCTTTCCTTCTAAAATTTTAAAATTAACATGTCAGGACCACTGCTTATCAACTGGACTTAGCTACTAATATAGCTGAATTGGCCTTTTCCTTAAATACATTTGATCAATAATTTAAAAAGCCAAGCAGACCACTTTCTCAAACATTGCAATAGGCCATAACAAGGATATGTAGATGACATATGTGATTCATAACTTAAAAAGGGAGCTAATAATGCATGTCTTTCTGTGGAGCAAGACATAACATCCATAACATGAAATTTTGATGTGGGAATACATTAGACACACTAAATTTTTATATCCACTTTTATTTGGTAGACATGAATGTAGATGAGAATAAGACAACATAGCCTGTATAATATACTTGTTTCATGAATTGGAAAAAATCAAGACGGTAAAGTTGGATACCAAAAGAAATCTTATATGGCTAATATCTTGCCTTAAATGATAAGAAAAATATATTGCTCAACCATATATGCTGTAGCAAAAATATGGATTTTCCTTGTATTTCAGTTAGCATATGGAATGTAAAGAATATTAGCAAACAATTTTGAAAATAGCGAAGATAATACAAATCTAAACTATAAAATATAAATAAGGTATTTTTGGAGATAAATTTCTCATGTTTCTACAAATGTTATGATAAATAAGTATAAAGGAGTTCGATCAGTTCATGATACAATGGACCAATGACAATACATTAAATTGGAGAAGAGAACAGGCTTTTGTGAAGGGAACATATTGTCACAGACTTAACTGGTTTTGCCTAAGTCGTACGGCACCCTTACGTGTCCGTTCGCAAAGGTCAGCCTCCCCGAAGCCTCTCATGGTCCCTTAGGACCTACAAAAGAGAAAACGGGTTAGAGAAAGCGCCTCACTCGGGATCTACAAGCAAACAATCCAGGAAACACTTCATAGACAATGTATATTACAAACACACTTTACAAGCTCTGAACAGTTGCACAACAAAGGGTCAAAATGGTCCACTACATATCGAAAATCTCTCACAAATGTCCACATGACACAACCTTTATTTACAAACCTAAAGCGGCCACCAAACCCAACTAAAATGAAACTATTAAGCCTTCGGCCGTCCCTCCTCATACTATGCAAAGTATGAACATACCAAAAGACACAGACATATATAAGCATTATATCAAACATCCTGTTTAGAAGTTTGTACGTGACAATATGACAGGTCTAAGATTAGAGTTGAGAAGAACTAGAGAGACTCTGAAGGTTGCCTACTATAGGGCAACGGAGGGGAACCCTAGATGCATTCATTGATTGAAAATATGAGGCTTCAAGAGGAGAGAAGAATGACATGGATGTAAGAGAAGAGGGCCTATACTCGAGAGGTTTGGTTTCCTCTTGGACTTGGCAAGCAAGCAACTTTGATGTTAAATATTTTAACTTTTATACACATACAACATTACCTCACAAAAATTTGAAAATTAATTTAATTAATTTTTTAAATACATGCAAAAAATTTAAAACATGTGTTTGTCATGAAGTCATTGTAGACCTTACTTTAACTTTTTTTCTTTGATATTAAGGCTATTACACATTTTGATAATGGAGATTGTAAAAATAGAAATGATGATTGAAATTTCTCAAGTTGGTATTACAGAATAAATATCCATTCGAGGCCAAAAAAACCACAAAATGTATGTCTTACCCATCCACTATGTCATATTTATACCATATTAAGAAACTTCTGACCAGTATTGTTGTTTTAATTGTTAAAGTTTGTCAATTTAATGTTAATTAGTGAAAAATATTGATCTAAGGGGTATAGGTAGCAAGACAATAGTTTGGTGTTGGGTTTAGAGCAGTGTTTGCAGTATCGAAATGTACTGCCCGGTACGAGCGGTACGTACTGGTCCGATAGGTGGCCGGTATGCGGACCATCTGTTACCGGTCCGACACTCTAGCAGTGTACTGTAGCAATATAGCAGAGCTACAGTATGTGGCACATCTGAGTGTACCGCTCGGTACACCATACCGTACCGGTACCGAGCCCAGGTTGAAACACCGGTACGGTACGGTATTGCGAACATTGGTTTAGAGGAAGATTGACAATATGTTCCTTTGTTAGTGGGACTCTCTTTTGGTGTCCAGTAAATACCATTCTTGATTTCATGTGTTAGTTAAGTTTCCTACTAGGTTTAAGTCATTTGGTAATATCACATGATTAATTTTATGACAAGAAAGAACTAAAGCAAACTAATTCATTTGGATAGCATGAAAATATATTTAGTTCAAGTGATTTAAATAAAAAAAGACATGAAGAAAGATTGTAAGAAAACTAAGTGTCATTTTTTACAGTTTGTTTCAATGTTTTGCACTAAAGAAATGGTTATCTGGTCTAACTTAATTTTACCAGGAGAAAGACCATGTCATAACATTGAGAAATGAAGGCAAAGTGGATATACCTTGCAATTTAAGAGTAAGAACATAAAGAAAGTTTTGTACCTTAATGGCAAACACATGAAATGGAAGCCTAATATATAAACTTTGAGATGACTTTCTTTATGCATAAAGTGGAAATAATGTGAAGAAATAAGTAAAGGAGTAAGAACATGAACGGTGAACTGTACCTTAGTGGCAAATGCATGAAAAGACGTTGAACAGATAAACTATAATATATATTATTTATGCATAAAGTAAAAGTAACTTTAATATAGTATAATAGCAAAAGAAGACAATTAAAAAAGAAAAAAGAGACTTCTTTGCAAAGCAAAAAAAAAGAAAATATACTTTTGGCCTACGCAAATTGTTTGGAAGATAATGGGATAAGGTAGTAATGATTATGAATGACTCCATTGTAGCTTTTCAGTTCATATTTCTATTAAATCTTTGTAAAGTTGTTGGTTTTTTCCCTTTTAATACTTCAAAAAATATTCTCATTACATAATACTTATACATATATATTTATGCATAGGTCAGCCTTCTCAAAATAATTTATGAAGTGAGTGTATATCATTATTAATTTTGAGTTCATCTGTCTCATATCCTGGTTATATCTGTTTGGGGGACGTAATTTAAGTGCTACTTCATTTGTGTCATATGCTGGTGATATCTGACAGGCCAATGTAAGTTTCTCATAATATTAATCTTGATCTGATATCCAATAGTTTGTTTTAGTTTCTTTTAGAAAAATAAAGTTATTAGATAACACATTTCTTCCTATCCTATATGCATCTCAGTCTCAACTAAACAAATAATGAAATATTATTTCATTTTGTTTATGTTACTGAAAATTTCAGATATGACATGTAACTGCTCGTTGTTTTAACTACTTTCTTTTTCTGCTTTGTAGATACTGGTTGCTTTAAAAAAGGGCACACAATTACTTAAATATGGTCGTAAAGGAAAGCCAAAGTTCTATCTATTCAGACTATCCAATGTGAGTTTGTTACACACATTTTTTTTTCTGATTAATCAGCTTAAAATTTTATTGTATGATGGCTGGAAGATATCCTCATGAATATAATATGCTGGTCATATAACATTTCATTATTTGAATATTGAAATGCATGCTAATTTGCAAATTGTCATTATTAAACTTTCAAGTGAACATATGAGTTTATGATGTCTCTGAAAATTAGACTTAATTTTCAATTGGTGTCACAGGATGAATCAACATTAATTTGGTTTTCTACTAGTGGTGAGAGAACATTGAAGTTGGCCTCTGTTTCAAGGATTATTTCAGGACAAAGAACTGTGAGATCATCTTCATGTTTATTCTCTTTTTAACGTGAAGGGTTTAATTTATGCTGCTATGACAAAATTCCAAGCTTTGTTGTTTTGTTTGCAATTCAATATGCAACCACTTTACTCTAAATTGACTATATATCTTCTACCTACAGTCTGTTTTTCAGCGATATCCACGCCCAGATAAAGATTATCTGTCTTTTTCACTTATTTATAATGATGGCAAAAGGTCTCTTGATCTAGTAAGCACATCCAAAGTTTCTTCTAATATTTGTGTGTTCTTATCTTGTCATGATCTGTTTGTGCTGAATCTGATTCTTGTGTACAGATTTGCAAGGATAAGGTTGAAGTAGAAGTTTGGTTTTCTGGATTAAAGACATTAATTTCTGCCGGACAATATGGACGACCAAAAATAGATGGATGGAGTAATGGCCTCTATAATGATGTAAATCTTTTATGCTATTAGATCATTTTTCTGGTGTTTTCTCATGGGTACTTTTATGGTTAGCAAATAGTCTTTTAGTGAACATGCTATTATCTTGTAACATCACACAACCATTTAGAATTTTGTCTATATAGATTAATATGATACCTATTTTTTTGTTAGAATTATCTAACCATAAACTTAGTGTTTCTTTAATTAAGTTAAGTTGGCATTTCATGTAATTGCCTTATACTGGTTTCAAGGATTGCAATTTCATACCGAGTTACTATATTGGTCCCTGCCTGGACCGATACATACCAACTGGTACCTATATACCAATATTGTACAACGATATGTACTAAAGAGAAAAAAGAAAAAGAGGAAGGAAGAATAGGAGGAGGAAGGAGGAAGAATAGAAGGCAGAGGAGAAAAAGGAGGAAGGATGGGGAGAGGAAGGACGAAGAGGAGACCGTGGAGGAAAAGGAGGAGAAAGAGAAAGGAAGAAGGGGAGACGGTGGTAGACAACACACATAGGTAAACATAGTGGTGGGCTCTGTGAGAGATAGAGAAGGGCTCTGCATTCATGAGTCTTACTTGAAGTAGTTTTAATTTTTTTTTAATTAGATCAGATTGGGCCGCCAAAATGGGGTGGTCTTCTTGGTTCAGGCTTGAACCTGTAAATACCAGCCGATACAATCCGAATCAATTGAAATTGACTTCCTTGACTCGTATAACATGAAAGTGACCAACTTGTATATTTTCTTTGTTGGTTTATCTGCTACTAGTTTGATGATATTTCCCTCTTCATGAAGTTTTCATGACAAATTTTAGCAAAATGTAACACATTAGCAAAGTCAGACTTGGAGGTGGTTGTGGGCCATCTCCATGCTCACTGGATCATGCCTTGTTTCACAACACCAGAGAAATGGAACAATATCTGTTAATAAAGTTTGGCTATAATCTGTCCTATATGTTATATGAAGGAGTAGTCTTGAAAGAATAATGCTAATAAATTCATTGTGTACAGTATCGCTTCTGTGTCAGATTTACACAAGGAATTTGCTTGTTTAGAAGCACATGAAGTATGAATCTGTACAAGAGTAAGTAGTTCCTTTATGCCTGAATACTTGTTATTCTAATTTCGATATTGAAGGTCATATTTGCACATATGTTCATGCAGAAGTCTGAAATTGCTTGTTTACCATGGTAAAACATGAAATTTCAATATTTTATATTCCTTGTCAAAAGATATATTTTATTCATGCTTGTTTTGGCAGTACATGTGCAGACTTGTTACATTATCACATGTATTCACCTGATAGGCGCATAAATCTAGAACCTAAGCTTCTGGATGGTACATTTGGAATTTTAAGTTTTCACATATGTAATATATGACACAACTAGTTTATTTATGACTTCAACATTTCAGAAAACATTTTTTTTAAAAGCACCTAGAATTAACCATCCAATTAAGAATTTGTCATGTTTTATATCTGGAAGCTGTCAGCCTGAAGCGAGTTATCGCCTCTTCGATAGCCATGGTTGAAATATAGTATTTCTTGGTTTTTTTGAATTTGTATGTCCAGTTTGTAGGGTGGCTGATAATGGGAACATTATGACATGGTTCTACGTGATTGTAAATGAGAGCCTGTAGTCACTGCAAGTTGGGATTATTTTGTGTGTTCTTTCATGAGCAAAACTTTTCCCAATATATGATGATGACAATGTCATCTCCTCTGTTAATTTTATTCTGAAATTTAGTTCGGTGATCTATCTGACTATTTGTTTTTTAACAAATGAATATTTTCAACTAAAGATATAACATCATTCTTATGGTTTTTGGTCGCTTGCAAATTTCGTTTTTCAGGATGGCAGAGAATTTGCATCAGATAATATAAGCAATCATTCTATTGGTCCCACCTTAGATACTTCTGAGGGCAGACTAACTTCATGTGGTTTGCAGAAAATCCAATCGTTTGAATATCCAGTATATTCTGAAAGATCAGATGTGTCAAATATGCACACAAAAGGAGCTTCTTCAGATGGAATTAGAATTAGCACTTCTAGTGTTCCTAGTACATCCAGTCATGGTTCTGCACCGGAGGACTTCGATGCTTCCGGCGATGTCTATGTTTGGGGTGAAGTCATCTCTGATATTTCTGCCAGAGTTAGTGCTGATAGAAATAGTAATCCTTCTAGTGCAAGGACAGATGTCCTCCTGCCAAAATCCCTGGAGTCCAATTTAGTGTTGGACATTCATCATGTGGCCTGTGGAGTGAGGCATGCTGCCCTTGTTACCAGACAGGGAGAAGTATTCACTTGGGGTGAAGAATCTGGCGGACGCCTTGGTCATGGAGTTGCTGCTGATACTGTTAACCCTCGCCTTGTGGAATCATTATCAGCTTCTAATGTTGATTTTATCGCTTGTGGGGAGTTCCATACCTGCGCTGTTACCATGTCTGGTGAACTCTATACTTGGGGAGATGGCTCCTATAATGCTGGTCTTCTTGGTCATGGGACGGATGTGTGTCACTGGATGCCCAAAAGAGTGTCAGGAATACTGGAAGGTCTTCAAGTTTCTTATGTTTCTTGTGGTGTTTGGCATACAGCTTTAATTACTACAACAGGGCAGTTATTCTCATTCGGCGATGGAACATTTGGTGTCTTAGGCCATGGAAATCGAGAAAGCCTTTTGCACCCCAGGGAAGTAGAATCACTTACGGGATTGAAGACAATGGCTGTCTCATGTGGGGTGTGGCATACTGCAGCTGTGGTAGAAGTTATCGTGACACAATCCAGTGCATCATCTGGAAAATTATTCACTTGGGGTGATGGAGACAAGCATCGCCTTGGCCATGGTGATAAAGAACCCCAGCTTGAGCCTACCTGTGTATCATCATTGATTGATTTCAATTTTCACAAATTGGCTTGTGGTCATAGTCTTACAGTTGGCCTAACCACTTCAGGACATGTTTTTACCATGGGAAGTACAGTATATGGTCAGCTTGGTAATCCCCATTCTGACGGAAGGCTTCCATGCATGGTAGAAGATAAGCTCCTTGGTGAATCTGTTGTAGAGGTTGCTTCTGGTTCATATCATGTTGCAGTCTTGACAGCCAGAGGTGAAGTTTACACATGGGGAAGAGGAGCAAATGGAAGACTGGGCCATGGAGATCTTGAAGATCGTAAAACACCTAAAATGGTTGAAGCTCTGAAGGACAGACATGTCAAACATATCTCCTGTGGCTCAAGCTTCACTGCTGCCATATGTCAGCATAAATGGGTATCAGGTACAGAGCAGTCCCAGTGCTCAGCTTGTAGACAGGCATTCGGATTCACTAGGAAAAAGCACAACTGTTACAATTGTGGGCTTGTACATTGCCATCAGTGCAGTTCAAGAAAGGCTCTGAGAGCAGCATTGTCTCCTAATCCTGGGAAACCATATCGTGTATGTGATACATGCTATGTAAAGTTGACTAATAGTTTTGACTCTGGTGGATTTATTAGCAAGAAAATTATGAAGCCCCGTATATCTGGTGAGAGCAAAGACAGGCTTGATAGACTGGATACAAGCTTATCCAAGGCTTTGCCATCTAGTAATTTAGATCTGGTCAACAATTTCGATAGTAAAGTATCCATAGAAGGGAAGAATTCTAACTCCTCGTCCGTGACTCAATCTCCTCAAGTTCCTTCAGTTTTACAGCTGAAAAGCATTGCTTTTAATGCTACCACAGATGTGCATCAAGCAGTTCCTAGGCCAGCAGTTAAGTCTACAAATCGTTCTAGAGCTGTTTCACCTTTTTCAAGAAAGCCTAGTCCTCCACGCTCTACAACGCCAACTCCCACAATGCCACGCTCTACAACGCCAACTCCCACAATGGCAGGTCTTTCTTTCTCCAAAAGCTTCTCAGATAATCTGAAGAAAACCAATGATCTTCTGAATCAAGAACTTCTTAGGTTTCATTCTGAGGTATTCTGTCCCTCTTTAACTTAGTTAAACATCAGTTATCAGCAAAATTTCTAATGCATTATGATGCATATTGACTAGGTGGATAATCTAAGGCAACGCTGTGAGCGTCTAGAATTTCAGCTGGAGAAATCTGAAAAGAAAGCTCAAGAAGCCGCAACACTTGCTATGGAGGAATCTGCGAAGTCCAAAGCCGCGAAAGAAGTTATAAAATCACTGACAGCACAGGTAGTCTTTCTTGATGTTATGTTCATTTTCTGGTAAGACTTGAATGACTTTCAAAATGTATGCTCGGGAACATTGAGACATTTTCTTGCAGTCTATTCTTTAAATGTGCATGTGGCTGTGTGCTATGTTTGTCTTAGACTCAAATTTTTCTATGCTTGGAATTAAAACATTTTTTCTTGAGGCAAACTAGTGAGCATGCGCATGTCTAGATTTCAAAGCACTGGTTCTTCAAGATAAATGGTGTGGCAGGCTAGCAGCTGCTACTCATACTTCCATTTCTGGTGCCCAGTTTTTGTGCCTTTATAATAATGCCAGATTGAACTTGACTAAACTGGACCCTGTAACATTATTTTTTTAATTTTCTAATGATCACATTCTGATGCACCAAAATATAGATTAAACAATTCTGCTCGTCTCATAATATAATAATTACTTTCTTTCATGTAATGTGTTTCTTAATTGGGTTCTTGGTTGTTGCTTTTTGCAAGAAAATTATGCCAAATGAGAATCTTTTTTTCTTTTGGTTGATAGTTGAAAGAAATGGCAAAGAGGCTTCCTCAAGGAGTCTATGACACTGATCCAATAAAATTGATGCATCTGTCAAATGGTTCTACCGATTCACATGCAATTCAGCAATCTGATTCAAGTTTTGGAAACCTTTCAAGCAATGGCACAAGTGATTGTCTGGATAGCAATGCACCAGGTTTCCATTCATCATCTAAAGATGAATTATCAGAGCAAAACCATGCAGCTAGAGGAACTTCTGGAACTACTAAGAATAGCACATACTTTTGGAATCATGCAGTTACATACTCCAACTATTTGGAAGATCTTTCAAATGTCGAACACAATGGTAATGGAGAAATGCCAGTAACTATCACCAGATCAGAAGATCTTGACAGCCCCAATTCAGACAGCAATCAAGTAGAGGCTGAGTGGATAGAACAGTTTGAACCTGGTGTATACATAACTCTAATTGCCCTTCGTGATGGAACTAGAGAACTAAAGAGAGTCCGTTTCAGGTAATTGAGCAAGTTATTGGTAATGATGATGTAATCTGCATTTACCATCTTCATATAAATTGACCTAATGGCAGGAATTTATCATATGTTACATGTGTTGTTACCTCTGAAATTGTATGCTGATGGTGATCATTTCTTTGCAGTAGGAGAAGATTTGGAGAGCAGCAAGCAGAATCATGGTGGTCTGAAAATGCTGAGAGAGTACATGACAAATATAAGTTCCGTGGATTGAACAGTACTTTGTGAACAAGGTAGACAATCAGCAAGCTCTGAAAGCTGAACTCTCACTTTCATTACTCGAGAGCACCATACAAACCAAAATACTTGGAGGGAAGGCAACCTGACTTGGAAGAACATATATTTGAAGTCTAATTTTGTGGAATTTGATCCCTTGAACCAATCAGGGATTTCTTGCAGTAAGTAATCGACTTTTTTCTATCATATACCATGTAGAGTATCATAATTTCTGGCATGCATATTATTTGGTCTTCAGAACATTAATTTTTCTCTCTGCCTTTTGTTGTATTGTACTGTAAATAAAATTAACACATGAGAAGCATGGGCAGAGAAAATGCATTTTTTGGGTCTTCTTCTAAGACTAATGCCTCTTTTATTTTCCTAGCAGACTTAAGTTTCATTCTTAAATGTACTGCTGGATGCAAGCCATTCCTCTAATCTCAATGCTTCCAGGAACATTTGTAGATCTTGGTTGATGTGAATACACCTTGCTTATCATACTAAATTAGGTAAATTAAACCACAGCAGTGGATTCAGATAACTCAGGCTGCATAAAAGCAGTTTGGGTTTTCATTGGTTGGCGTTGACATGTGTTCAATCAAAATCTGAAGTTAGCGAGGCTCATCTAGCATTCTAAAGATGAGGCTGAGTTGAAGTCATATAGACTTGTCATGCATATTCTCTGAATCGGCTAAAGATACTGCTATTGGAAACATCTGCTGTATTCCACCATCATTTCCCAGTTTTTATTGAAGCTATCCTACCATAAGCATACTGTATTATCTGGTGATTGGGTTTAAATCAAAGAAAAGTTTCTTTTGCTTTTATGTATGCGACTATATATATTGATTCTTCTGAGACTCCATATTAAAGACTGCCTCATGCAACAGTCCATTTACAAGTCACTTGGATTTCCACAGGTATCAGAATCCATCTTTCACCATATAATATAATATTCTGCTAGTATACTCATTTCTATGATATGATAAATTTATCTTCATAATCATCTAGAAATATATATTTAGATTCTAATTGTTCGACATATGGATGAGATTCGTTTCACCGAGATCTGCTTCCGACTTCATCTCATGTTAAGATGCTGAAGGTTTGGAGATTCAGTTCAAGATTATTTCAAAAAATTACATCATAACATATCCAACAAAGGTTTTCTAATGCTTAAGTTAGTAAAGGTTATATTGTTGTGATCCTTTATGTCGTAGCTCGGGAGTCGGCACGGCTTAGTTCGAGCTTGATCATGCTAGGGCATCTGCATAGGCATTCCGAGGTAGAGATGAGGGCAAGGTCAAAGCAGCGATGAGTGTCTCCTGGGTTGGCTTGAGAAGTTAGGATTGCCTCCGGTGTTGGGTCCTTGTACAACAGGTCAATATTGGGAAGGGGATTCTTGACTCGATCCTTTCAAAGCTTAAGTCAGTTTTTTATGGTAGTGTTGAGTGTTCGAGATATGCTTTCTTGGCATTGGCTAAGGAGTTGGCGTTTATACCTCTCCCCGAGGGTCAGTTGTACATAGGTTGTTAATGATCGCCAACACTCAAGGTGGCTAGTTTGTCTATCCCGAACGACATGGGCTGACTATTCCAGTTTCGTGCCGCGTGGGGCTGCTTTGTACGATCTCGGGCACGATTGTGTGTCATTCTAGAGTCCACTGCGTCGCTTCGAGGTTATATTGCACATGTGTGCCATGTCAACTCTAAAACACCACATTAATTCCGAGGTGGCTGTCAGTTGTCGTTGTGAGGTGATACCCATGCCTCGGGTTCCTCGTAGGGGGGCTCTGTTGAATCTTGGATTTTGATGATAAAATTAATTGATAAATGATCTAATCCATATGTTGAGATAAGTGTTACAGGATTAACTACGATAATGGATAAGGCATAAAGCAGATATTGGGCCGGAGTCAAAGATTGGATGATATGTCGAAGATTCGAACGATGTGCTGGAAGCTCGTTGAGAGTTCGTCGGGAGTTCGTCAAAAGCTCGCTAAGTGTTCGTCGGGAGCTCGCTAAGAGTTCGTCGGGAGTTCGCCAAGAGTTCATTGAGAGTTCACCAAAAGCATGGCGAAAAGTTAATCGGAAGTTTGTCGAGACTTCGTCGGAGAAACGATTGACATACCGGACAAAGATTGCTTAGTTAATGCCTTAATTGTTGTAGTTAGAACCATGATTGAGTTAGGATTGAGAGGTAATCTCACTAACTCAGTTAGTGTCCAACTCGGCCCAAAACATGGCTGAGTTGGGCCTGATGGAAGGCCCACTTGGAGCCTTGCTAAGCAGTGGCACCACTTGGGGTGGGAGATGGTACCGCCAGAGCCTAGTCTCCGAGGCTCTGTCATATAGTAGTACCGCCAGACTAGACGGTGGGTACCGCCCATTGTTAGAGTATTTGGCGATGGTACCGCTAGTATCCTGGAAATCCGAAAAGAGATACTTTTTTACTCAAATTCTGAAAACTTTGAGGCCTATAGATACCCCACTCCTTTCTGCATGAAAGGGTAACAAAGGTTATAACAAAGTATGAAAAAATCTCTAAGTGTTGGGGTGTAAAAGTGTTGTAAAAAGAGCTAAGAGTCCTCCTCCTTTTTCTTCAGCTTTGTAATCATTAGAGAAGAGGTGTGAGGGTTGTCTCCTAAACCCGTGAAAAGGAGAAACCTTTGTAAGAAGGTGGTTGCTCTTCGCCTATTGAAGGAAGATCATTAGTGGACGCTGGTGACCTCAACGGAGGAGGAATCAGAAGTGGACGTAGGTCACAACGATGGAACCACTATAAATCCGGTGTATTCTTTCCTTACTGCTTTCTTTCACTACTTAGTTGCACTCTATACTTTGCATTTACTCTAAGTTATTATTTTCATTACTTTCTGATACACGCTTTGTCGAAATGATTATATCGAAAGAAAAAAATTTATCGCTGTACTAATTCACCCCCTCCTCTTAGTGCCGTATTGATCCTAACAATTGGTATCATAGCAAGGTTACTCTCAATTTGGTTTAAAACCCAAGAGAGATAGCTTTTGCCAGCAATAATGAGGATCATTCTATCATACGTCCTACCATGTTCAATGGAATGGACTACATTTATTGGAAAACTAGAAAGAGGATTTTCTTGATTTCTATGGATTTCGAGTTATGGAATATCGTCGAAAACGGATTTCAAAAGTCTTCTCTTCCGATGAATGATTGGAATGATTTGGAGAAGGAGACTTTCTCTTTGAATGTCGAAGCTATGAATGCTTTGTTTTGTATATTGGATAAAAATGAATTCAATTGAGTTTCTATTTACGAAATAACTTATCACATTTGGTATACACTTGAAATCACATACGAAGGCACGAGTAGGGTTAAAGAGTCAAAAATCAATCTTTTGGTTCATAGTTATGAATTATTTCGTATGAAACCAAGCGAGACCTTTGGAGACATGTACACTTGGTAAAAGTTTTCATAATTTTGAACTTATTAACAAGATATTAAGATCTCTTCCAAAGAGTTGGGATCCTAAAGTAACTACAATTCAAGAAGCTAAGGATTTGAACAACTTCTCACTCGAAGAACTTATCGGGTCTTTGATGACTTATGAAATGATGTGCAATGCACATGAAGAACTTGAGAACAACCTTCCAAAGAACAGGAAGGATTTGACACTTAGAACTCAAGAAGACCACTTGAGAAAAAACTCAAGTGATGATGATGATGATGATGACTTGGTACTCCTAATAATAAAATTTAAAAAATTCATAAAAAGGAACAAAACTAAACATAACATTAAAAATAAAAATAAACTTAAAAAGGACCAAATAATTTGCTATGAATGCAAGAAGCCGAGGCACTTCAAAAGTGAATGTCCCTAAGTGAAGAAGAAGCAACCGAGAAGAAGAAAGCGCTAAAAGCTACTTGGGATGATTCGAGTGCATCCGAAGATGAGGAGCTAACCAACAAAGAAGTTTTTTTGTCGTAAGTGTCATATCCTTCATGTTCTTTAGAAGGTTGTTCTCATATTTGTCATGTGTCATATAAGTCATTTCATAGATCACTAATGACCCTATAAGTTCTTCAAGAGGAAAATAGTTCAAATCCTTTGCTTTTTTAATAGCATTTACTTTTGGATCCCAATTTTTAGGAAAAGATCGTAAAATTTTATTAACAAGTTTAAGATTCATAAAACATTTATTGAGAGCTTTCAAACCATTAATGATATCCATAAAACAGGTGTACATGTCACCAATTACTTCGCTTGGTTTCATTCGAAACAATTCAAAATTATGCATTAAAATATTTATCTTAGATTCTTTTACTCTAATTGTGCCTTCTTAAGTAATTTCAAGTGTATGCCAAATATCGTGTGTAGTTTCACAAGTCGAAATACGATTAAATTCATTTTTATCTAAAGCACAAAACAAAGTATTCATAGCATTAGCATTTAACAAAAATGATTTTTTCTCAAAATCATTCCATTCATTTATAGGTTTAAATCATGATTGAAAACCAAGTTTAACGACATTCAATAAATTGAAATCCGTAGAAAGCAAGAAAACTCTCATTTGTGTTTTCCAATATGTATAGTCTGTCTCATTGAACATAGGAGGATGAGTGATAGAGTAATACTCTTGATTGCCAGCAAAAGCTATTTAATCTCTCTTGGGTATTAAACCAATCGAGAAAAACTTGGCTCTGATACCAACTATTAGGATTGTATCGGTACTAAGAGGGGGAGGTGAATTAGTGCTTTCGTAAAATTACGTCAATTTAAAAAACTCATTCAATAAAGCCCGTATCAGAAAGATGTTTAACTTGAAAAAGTTTGTAAGAGTAGTGAGCAAGTAAATCAGTTTGCAATATGAATGAAAAGTATAAAGTAAAAACAAACCAGATTTATAGTGTTTATCTAATGTGCGTTTGAGTGACCTAGTTTCCAAACGATATGGCCTAGTTTTCCTTGTTGAATCTCGGATTTTGATCATAAAACCAATTGATAGTGTTTATCTAATGTGTGTTTGAATGACACAAGATTAGCTTCGATCAAAAGAGGCAAATCGATTAAAGCAAGAGGAATTGGACGTTAGGCCGGAGCAAACATGTTAGAAGATTGGACGTCGGGCCGGAGGATCGGTCAACGTATCGGTAGAAGGCTTCTGGCCATGAATTCGGGCATCGAGCCAAGAAGATCGGACATTGTGCCAAGAAGATCAGATGTTGCGAGAAGACAACATGTCGATTGGG
The DNA here is from genome assembly GCA_900464855.2 of Musa schizocarpa. NCBI lineage: Eukaryota > Viridiplantae > Streptophyta > Magnoliopsida > Zingiberales > Musaceae > Musa > Musa schizocarpa. The sequence goes on from LS990915.1 coordinate 19,034,279, forward strand.
CAATACACCGAAGGAGAGGACGATACGCCGAGGGATCGGACGAAGCACCGGATGAACCAATGACATGTTAGACAATAAGGATTTGCTTGTAATCAATTATGTCTAGATCGAGTCGGTTTAGAGTCTAATTGAGTCAGTTTAGAATATATTTAAGCCAACTCAATTAGGGGCCAATTGGGCCCAAAATAGGGCTATTTTGGCCCAAGAGAAAGGCCCATTCAATGACCCATGTTTGGCCTGTGTTGGGCAAAGTCGAAGGCCCAAACAGTGACCAAACATATGAAACCATCATGGCACAGTCTCCGAGACTATGTTAGGCGATGGTACCAATGGTTTGGGCGATGGTACTGCCCAAACACAGTCTCCGAGAGACTGTCAGGCAGTGGTACCACCAGATTGGGCAGTGGTGCCGCCTAGTGTCAAGATTTCAGGCGATGGTACCACCTAATGTTAGACTAGCAATGGCGGTGGTACCGCCAGTATCCCGAAGACCTAGGATGAGACATTTTAGGCTCTAAGTTTGAATCAACTTGAGGCCTATAAATACCCCTCTCATCCTTGGTTAACATATACAAGCACAGAGAGCTTAAAAGTGAAAAAACACTATAGCAATCACTTGAGAGATCCCCTCCTCTAGTCTAAGTTTAGAATTTTGTTTAGGAGGAGTGAGTGCTTGTAAAGGTTGTCTCCTAAACCTGTGAAAAGGAGAAGAGAGGTGTAAAAGGTGGTTGGTCTTCAACTATTGAAGGAAGATCGATAGTAGATGCCGGTGGCCTCGACGGAAGAGGAATCGACGAAGTGGCTGTAGGTCACGACGATCGAACCACTATAAATCGGTTTGCATTCTTGTTCTGCTTTTAATTATCATATTGCAAACCGATTTACTTGCTTATTACATTCTTGCAAATGTTTTAAAGTTAAACACCTTTCGAGATCGGTTTTAATCGTATGAAGATTTTATGAAACCAATGTTTTTACTGCTGCACTAATTCACCCCCCCCTCTTAGTGCCGACTCATTCCAAACAATTGGTATCAAAGTCTCGTGATTTCTCATTTAGTTTAACACCCAAGAGAAATGGTTCTTTTCGGATTTCAAGAGGGTTTTTCCATCGTTCATCCTCCCATATTCAATAGGATGGACTACACTTATTGGAAAACTCGAATGAGAGTTTTCTTGCTTTCTATGGATTTAAAGTTATGGAATATCATTGAAAATGATTTTCAAATGTCTTCTCTTCCAATGAACCATTGGAATGATTTGGAGAAGAAGACTTTTTCTTTAAATACTAGAGCTATGAATGCTCTATTTTGTGCATTAGACAAAAATAATTCAATCGAATTTCTATGTGTGAAACGACTTTTGATATTTGGCATACACTTGAAATCACACAGGAAAGCATGAGTAGAGAAAAATATTCTAAAGTCAATCTTTTAATGCATGATTTTGAATTATTTCGAATAAAACCAAGTGAGACTATTAGAGATATACACCTGTTTTACGGATGTCGTCAATAGTATAAAAGCTTTTGGTAAAAGTTTTTCGAATCTTGAACTTGTGAATAAAGTTTTACGATCATTTGCTAAAAATTGGGATTCGAAAGTAACGGTAATATAATAATCAAAAGATTTAAACCATTTTTCGATTGAAGAAATTATAGGGTCATGACCTATAAAATGAAGTGCAATACACATGAACAACTCGAGAACAACCTTCCAAAGAACATGAAGGATTTGAGACTTAGAACAATTAAAGACCACTCGAGCATAAGCTCAAGTGATGGTGAACTTGAACTCCTCGCTATAAAACTAAAAAAGTTCATTAAATAAGAATTAAAAAAAAGAACTTAAAAAGAAGTTGCCAAAGAAGAATGAAGCACTTTGGGACGAATCAAGCTCATCCGAAGATGAGGAGAAAACCAAGAAGGGCAAGGTGGCAAACTACGCTTTGACGAATTTCATCAACAAGATAGGCGACTCAATCGAGTCTATTTTTCCTTACCATAAAATTACTTAGTGCTTTTCATTATTAGTTTATAAAATATAAAATAAATAAATAAATAAATAAAATGGGATCATGCTTTTCTTTTTCTAGTAATTTTGAAAATAATCATGAAAATTACATGTGTTATGATAAAGGAACAAAATATTAGACTTAAATCATGCTAGATGTTTTAATGATAATATGTATTTTGATGATTTCCGTATTGCTTTTGATTGAAAATACTTTATGAAATCATACTTGATGAAATAATATAATGATGATTTGAAATCATACTTAATGAGTTTATTCTTCGAAATTATGCATGATGATTCTTGCGATTAATGGATTATCGATTTTTATCGTAATAAAAGTGACTTTTTTATTTTAATAATGATGCATGTTTTGATTTGGCATAAATGACAAATGCATGCTTATATGAAATAATGTAAGTATTATGCTTGACAATTTTATATTTAATTATGCATGATGATTTGAAGTAATGATAATTTTTGGGTGATTTATGGTTTATTGATCTTGATGATATCTATGATGAGATTTTCTCTTTCGATTTTAAACTATGATGTATGGTTTTCATACGAAAAACTTGAGCATACTTATATGAAATCAATCACTTAAAATAAAACACATAAAAAAGGGAATACATTTTTCATCTCTATTGATTTTTTGATAAAAGATTAATGAATCCACGTGTATTATGCTTTTGTGAATCCCTCGAAAATGATTTTGATTTGATAATTTGAATTTGAATGAGTTTATCTTGATTTTTCATGATTTATAACTTCAAATTTTTCAGTGAATCAATATCTTAGTTTTTGAACTCCCATGTTTCTTTTTGTTATTTACTAAAAGGGAGATTGTCAAGATAAATCATGTCATTTAATATTCATGACTTAATCCTTCATGATTTAATTGAAAATTATTGTAAAGGAAAAAAGAATTATAAAATTATATTATTCCTTTTTTTTTTACAGTGACAAAAGAAAAAAAAATTGATAGTGTGCACATCCCAAAAGAGAAGCAAATATTGCTAACTTGTATATTTAAAAGTTGCTTTCTTGAACATCTCAAATATTGCTAGCTTATATATATTTTTTAAATGATGTAAAAATTTGCTAGTTTACATGATGTAAAACTTGCTATCTTGAACATCACCAAGAATTGCTAGCTTGCAATCTCAAGAGAAGCAAAAGTGCTATCTTGCCTATCTCAAGAAGCAAAACATGCTAAACTTGCACATCTAGCAAAATTTACAAACTTGCAAAACTCAAAATTTGCTAGTTTGCATGTTCCAAAATTATGTAAAACTTACTAAGTTTGCTAGCTTACAAATTGTATAGAGAAAGAATTGCTAGAAACGCAAAAATGCTAGCTTGCACGTTTCAAGTAGATGCAAAAACATGCTATCTTACATATATCAAAATGTGTATGCTATCTTGCTCTGAAATGATATAAAATTTGCTAGCTTGCATGTTCTATTATGATGTAACACTTGCTAAATTTGCTAGCTTACAAATTGCAATGATGATAAAACTTGATATTATGTTTATTATGCAATGAGTTGAAATTATATTTCAAACACTTGATAGTTGCACTTCTCTTTTTTGTTGATGACAAAGGGGGAGAAGTATGATGATGTTATGCATAATTTTATGATAACATGTTGCTTGAATTTTTGAATTCAAGAGTTCAATCAATATGACATATTACATATTGGTAGGAAGAGTTTGTTTAAACACCGAGAGTTAAGGTTAACTCCGTCGGTTGTCATCATAAAAAAGGGGGAGATTATTAAATCTCAAATTTTGATAATGAAACCAATTGATAGTATTTGTGATCTAATAAGCGTTTTGAGTAACACAGGGCTAACGTTGATCAGAAAAGACAAATTGATTAAAGCAGGAGGAATCAGACGTTGGGCCGGAGAAAACATGTCAGAAGATTGGACGTCGGACCGGAGGATCGGTCGACGTATCGGCAGAAGGCTTCAGGCAGTGAATTCGGGCATTGGGCCAAGAAGATCGGACATTATGCCAAGAAGATCGAATGTTGCAAGAAGACAACATGCCAATTGGACAATACACCAAAGGATTCACTTGTAATCAATTATGTCTAGATCGAGTCAGTTTAGAGTCTAATTAAGTCAGTTTAGAATGTAATTAAGATAACTCAATTAGGAGCCAATTGAGCCTAAAATAGGGCTATTTTGGGCCAAGAGAAAGGCCCATTTAGTGACCCATGTTTAGGTTGTGTTGGGCTAAGTGGAAGGTCCAAACAGTGATGAAACAGGTGAAACCGTCGTGGCACAGTCTCCGAGACTGTGTCAGGCGATGGTACTGCCCAAACATAGTCTCCGAGAGATTGTCAAGCGATGGTACCGCTAGATTAGGCGATGGTACCGCTAGACTGGGCGGTGGTACCACCTAGTGTCAGGATGTCGAGCGGTAGTACCGCCTAGTGTCAGTGTCAGTGCTAGACTGGCACTAGCGGTGGTACCGCCCAGTACCCCAAAGACCCAGGATGAGATATTTTTAGGCTCCAATTTTGAATCAATTTGAGGCCTATAAATACCCCTCTCATCCTTGGTTAACACACATAAGCATAGAGAGCTTAAAAGTGGAAAAACACTGTTACAATCACTTGAGAGATCCCCTCCTCTAGTCTAAGCTTAGAATTCTATTTAAGAGGAGTGAATGCTTGTAAAGATTGTCTCCTAAACCTGTGAAAAGAAGAAGAGGGGTGTAAAAGGTGATTGGTCTTCACCTATTAAAGGAAGATCGATAGTGGATGCCGATGGCCTTGACAGAAGAGGAATCGGCGGAGTGGATATAGGTCACGATGACCGAACCACTATAAATTCATTTGCATTCCTGTTCTGCTTTTAATTATCATATTGCAAACTGATTTACCTACTTTGCTCATTATATTCTTATAAACGTTTTAAAGTTAAACGCCTTCCAAGATCGGTTTTAATCGTACGAAGATTTTACGAAATCGATATTTTTACCGCTGCACTAATTCACCTCCCCCCTAGTGTCGACTCGTTCCTAACAATCAAACACATAAATTGAAAATGTCTCTATCCGTAAAAGCTTATCAAGTTTTTTAATAAAAGATTAATGAATCTATGTATATTATTTTTTTTATGAATCTCTTGAATTATGAAATTGATTTTAATGATTTGAATTTAAATAAGTTTTATCGAAATCATGATTTTTTTTTTGATTTCTTAGAATTATAACTTGAGATTTTTTATATGAATCATGATCTTGATGACTTGAGATTTCTTATGCATGAAATGAGATGTTTTACTATTTGATCTCCTAAGATTTCATTTCATTGTTTATTAAAGAGGAGATTTATTAAAATGAATCATGTCTTTTGGTATTCATGATTTAATATTAATATCTTTCATGTCATGATTTACATATGACCCTTTGTGTTTATGATATCTATACCCAACCATCGAATTGATCACTCTTGATGTAAATTTATCTTTGTTATTCATATTTGTCATTATTTGAAAATTGATGTAAAAAAAAAATTTATATTATTCCCTTCTTTTTGACAATGACAAAAAGGGAGAAAATATTGCTAGCTTACATATTTCAAAGAGAGGCAAAACTTGCGAGCAAGATCTGAAAAGAGAAGCAAAGATTGCTAGCTTGCACAATTTCAAAGACAAGCAAAAATTACTAGCTTACTCATCTCAAAAGAGAAGCAAAAATTTGCTAGCTTGCATATTTCAAGAAGTAGCAAAAACTTGCAAACTTGCACTTCTCAAGGGAAGCAAATATTGTTAACTTGCACATCTCAAAAAACTTACTAGAGAAGTAATACTTGCTAAACTTGTATCTTTTAAAAATTTGATAGTTACACTTTTCTCCTTTCTGTTGATGATATAAGGGGAGAAGTAATAATGAATAAGTTAAAAATAATGTTGAAGTAATGATGGTTTAAAAATGTTAATGTTTAGTATGATGTATATTATACCTAAATTAATGATTTTACATTTTAAAATCATGCATAATGATTTGGTATGATATGATCAATTGGTTCTATCAATGCTCATGATGCATGCAATAATTTTCTGTATTCAAACTTTCTTTCAATATGACATATTAATAGGGGGAGTTTAGTTAAACTCTGTCATCAATTGATTGTCATCATAGAAAAGGGGAAGATTATTGAATCTCAAATTTTGATGATGAAATCAATTGATGAAGTTATGATCTAATGAGCGTTTGAGTGACGTAGGACTAACTTCGATCATTGAAAGACAAATTGATTAAAGTAGGAAGAATCATATGTTGGGTCAGAGTGGATCACGTCAGAAGAATGGACATCAGGCTAGATGACTGGTCGATGTGCCGGAAGGACTTCGTATAATGAGTTCAGGTATTGGGCCGAAGGATTGGACATTGCAATAAGGAGATTAGATGTTGTGAGATATTAACATGCCGATTGGGCAATACGCTAAAGGAGAGGACGATGTGCTGATGGATCGGACGAAGCGTCGAATGAACCGATGATATACCAAACAACACAGAATTCATGTTTGTAATAAATTATGTCTAGATTGAGATAGTTTAGGTCTAATTGAGTTAGTTTTGTGTGTAACTATGCTAACTCAATTAGAGGCCCATTAGGCATGGTCTAAGGTTGAGTTGGGCTCATTGAGAGGCCTATTTAGTGACCCATAAATGGGCTAGGTGTGGCATTGCTAGAGTAGGCGGTAGAATCGCTTGTGAGCTAGAAAAGTATGAAATGTACTTCTTCCGAAAGACTAGGTGGTGGTATCGCCTAGTGTTAGTGCTACAGGCGGTGGTACCGCTAATACCTCAAAATCTCGAGGATTTAAATTTTGGCTCTAAGTTTTTAAGTCATTTGAGGTCTATAAATATCCCACTAATTCTTGCTTAGGTATGTAAGAAATAGAGTAGAAAGAGGGAAAGAATCCTTGAGAAAAAAAGTTGTAATATCTCTTTAGTTAGTGAGTCTCTTCCTCCTAGACTTAGAAGTTTTCTAAGGAATGAATGAGGTCCAAAAGAGGTGTAAAGGTTCTCTCCTAAGCCTATGAAAAGGAGAAAGAATTGTAAGAGGGTAGTTGAACTTCGCCTATTGAAAGAAGATCGGTAGTGAAAGTCGATGGCCTTGAATGAAGAGGAATCAAGAGTGAACGTAAGTCGGGACGACCGAACCACTATAAATCTAGTTTGCATTTACTTTATGCTTTTCATTCATAATGCAAACTGATTTCCTAGCTCACTACTCTAATGAACTTTTTCAAGTTAAACATCTTTCCGATACAGGCTTTATCGAATGAGTTTTCTAAATCGACGTAATTTTATGAAAGTACTAATTTAACCCCTCCCTCTCTTAGTGCCGATATGGTCTTAATATGAATGGTTGAAGTTTGTGGGATACCCCAAGGAAACTTGTGGGTATTATTTCTATCACCTCGAGGACCAAAAGATGTTTTTAGCTAAGAGGGCAATGTTCCTTGAGAAGGAACACATTCTTGATGGAGACAGTGGGAGAGTGATAGAGTTGAGCAAGGTTGGAGAACCTAACTCAAGCACCATTTCACAGCCCGAGTCTACTCAGATACATAACACATAAGTTCCAACTTTACTTATGTCCGATAGAGTACCCAATCCTCCTAAGAGATATATGGGACATATCAGAAGAGAGGATGTTAAGGATATTGATCCTCAGACCTATAAGGAGGCTATTACGAGTATAGACTCTAGAAAGTAGCAAGAAGCCATGAATTCTGAGATGGATTCTATGTATTCCAATAAGGTTTCAAGCCTAGTTGATGTACCTAAGGGTATCGTACCCATTGGTTGTAAGTGGATCTTTAAGAAGAAGATCGGAGTAGATGGAAAAGTGGAGACCTATAAAGCAAGGCTAGTGGCTAAAGGTGTATTGTCAAAGGCAAGGTATTGACTATGTCGAAACCTTCTCACCTGTAGCCTTGCTAAAATCCATCAGAATTATGTTGGCTATTACAGCACACTATGATTATGAGATCTAACAAATGGACGTGATGACCATGTTCCTCTACGACAACCTCGAGGAGGAGGTATATGTGATACAGCCTAAGGGATTCATGTTAATTAAAAGTCCAAATAAGATATGCAGATTGCTTAGATCTATCTATGGACTAAAGTAAGCTTCCCGAAGTTTGATGAGATGATCAAATCTTATGACTTCGTTAAGAACAAAGATGAACCTTGTGTATATAATAACGTAAGTGAGAGCACTATCACCTTCTTGGTGCTATATGTGGATGATATTCTAATTATTGGGAATGATATAGGAATACTTTCCATAGTAAAGGCTTAGCTATCTAGACATTTCTCCATGAAGAATTTAGGGGAAGCATCCTATATCTTGGGGATTCGAATCTATAGAGATAGATCTAAGAGGATACTTAGCTTATCCCAGTCCAGGTACATAGATACCATTGTCAAAATGTTTGACATAAAAAATTTCAAGAGATGTCTCATACCAATGAGACATCGGATATCACTTTTTATGAGTATATCCCCAAAGACTCCTGAAGAAAGGATAGACATGGATAGGATACCCTATATGTTGAATCTCATATTTTGATGATGAAATTAATTGATAAATTAATAATCTAATCCATGTGTTGAGATAAGTGATACAGGACTAACTACGATCGTAAGATAGGCAAAATGATTAAAGAAGAATCCAATGTTGGGCCAAAGTCAATAATCGGGCATCGGGCTGGATGAATCGAGTGATACACTAAAGGATTGAATAATGCAGTGAAAGCTCACCAAGAGTTTACCGAAAGCTTGTCAGAAGTTTACCGTGAGTTCATTGAAAGCTCGCCGGAAGATCATCGAGAATTCGCTGGAAGTTCATTGAGAGTTCAGTTGAATAATTGACGTGTCAGACAACTTAGATTCTTTGTATCGTAAATTGTTTTAGCCTTAACTATCATAGTTAGGATTTTAATTTGAGTTAGTTTTGGAAGAAATCCTACTAACTCAATTAGGGGCCAATTAAGCCCTAAACAAGGCTGAATTGGACCGGTTGGATGGCTCATTCAGCCACTTGGAGCCATGTCAGGCGGTGGCACCACCCACACTAGATGGTGGAACCACTTAAGGCTCAGCCTCTCAAGTGGTTTAGGCAGTGGTAGCACCCAAACTGGGCAGTAGTACCACCGGTAGTTAATGCTGCCAAGCGATGGTACTGTCAGAGCCTAGTCTCCGAAGCTTTATTAAGTAGTTGTACCACCCAAACTATGTGGTGGTATTGCCCAGTGTCAGTCTATAGGTGGTGGTATCGCCTAGTACTGATGATGGTACCGCTTAGTACTAGCGATGGTATTGTTAGTACCTTGGAAACCTAGGACGAAACACTTTTTGGCTCCATTTTTGAAACTCTTGGGGCTTTTAAATACCTCACTCTTTCCTGCATAAAAGAGCATGAAAAGTATGAACAAAAGTCTTGAGATTTTAGTTGTAAAAGTGTTAAAAAAAGTGCTAAGTGTCCTCCTCCTCCTTGTTTAGCTTTATGATCAATCTAAGAGAGGTGTAAGGCTTGTAAAAGGTTATCTCCTAAACCTGTAAAAAGGAAAAAGAGTTATAAGAGGATAGTTGGTCTTCGCCCATTGAAGGAAGACTGATAGTGGACGTCGGTGGCTTCAATAGAGGGGGAATCGAGAGTGGACGTAGGTAATGATGACCAAATCACTATAAAATTGGTGTGCACTTTCTTGTTGCTCTATATTACTATTGTTTTCTGCCTTAATTGTTTATCACTCTTATTATAAGTCAAGCATACTTTCAATATCTTTTCTAAATAGACTTAATTTTTACGATACTAATTCACTCCCCCTCTTAGTGTCATTCACAATCCTAACAGTTGGTATCAGAGTAAGGTTACTCTCTAGTTGGTTTAAAACCTAAGAGAGATAGCTTTTATCGACAATCAAGAGGGTCTTTCTATCATTCATCCTCCTATGTTAAATGGGATGGACTACATATATTAGAAACTAGAATAATTTTTTTTTTCTTTTTATAGATTTCTAATTGTGGAAAAAATAGTTTTAAGAAGTCTTCCAAACCAATGAACAAATGGAATGATTCGGAAAAGAAGACTTTCTCTTTAAATGCTAAAGTGATAATTGTTTTGTGCTTTTGATAAAAATAAATTTAATTGGGTTTCTATATGTGAAACTGCACATGATATTTAGTACACACTTGAAGTTACACACGAAGGCACAAGTAGGGTTAAAGAGTAAAAAATTAATCTTTTGGTTCATAGCTATGAGTTGTTTCACATGAAACCAAGTAAGACCATTGGAAACATGTACACCCATTTTACGAATGTCGTTAATGGTCTAAAAGTACTTGGTAATTTTTTTTTATTTATTTTAAACTCGTTAACAAGATATTAAGATCCATTCCAAAATTTTGGGATCCTAAAGTAATGGCAATAAAAGAAGAAAAATACCTCAATAACTTTCCTCTTAAAGAACTTATCAGGTCCTTGATGACCTATAAAATGACATGCATAGCATATAATGAACTTGAGAACAACCTTCAAAAGAACAAAAGGATGTGATACTTAGAACCAAAAAAGACTACTTGGGTGAAAACTCAAGTGACGATGATGATGATGATGACTTAGCACTTCTTACAAGAAAGTTTAAAAAATTCTTAAAAAGGAACAAAATAAAATAAGATACTAAGAATAAAAGTAAACTAAAAAAGAATCAAATAATTTACTATGAATGCAAGAAGTCGGGGCACCTAAAAAATGAATGTCCTTAAGTGAAAAAGAATGTACCAAAAAAAAAGAAGGCACTCAAAGCAACTTGGGACGATTCGAGTGCATCCGAAGATGAGGAGCCAATCAATAAAGAAGTTACAAATTATGCTCTAATGACACTCAATGACGAGATAAGTGACTCAATCGAATCTTATTTAGCTTATGATGATTTACTTATTATTTTCAATGATCTATACGATGAATGTAAGCTAGTTGGTAAAAAAATACAAGTTGTTAAAAAAGAGCATGCTTCTCTTGTTAGTGAATTTGATAAATTAAAAAAGGAGCATTATGATAGTATGTTAGCTTGTTGCACTAAGTGTGATGAGATAGATTCACTTAAGAAATAAAATGTCTTACTACAAGAAATATTAAAAAAAAATTAAATAGGTAATAAATCTCTAAACATGATCCTTACTAATAAGGGTCATGTTTATAGAAAGGAAGGAATTGGCTTTGTGAGTAACACTAAATAAAAGCCAACTATCTTCATTAAAAGATCTACATTACATGTCTCATCTAGAGAAAAATATAATGTTTATGGAAAATATGATCATTTTGCCTACAAATGTCCATTTAAAATATATAGTCTATGCAAATTAGTTTGGGTTCCTAAAGGAACCATAAATCACTCAATGATAAGTAGATCTATTTATGAGGGACTCATGGTTAAATGAGTACCTAAAATAAAACCTCATTTCTTGTAGATATGTCTACAATCACAAGCTAGGAGCAAAAGATGATACCTTGATAGTGGATGCTCAAGGCACATGATCGGAGATCCAACACACTTCTCTAAGCTCACTAGCCAAGATAAAGGATTTGTCACCTTCGGAGACAATAACAAAGGAAAAATTATTAGTAAAGGAAATATAGGTAACAGATCAAACCTTTTGATTAAAATTATTTTATTAGTAGATGGTTTAAAACATAACTTGCTAAGCATTAGTCAACTGTGTGATAAAGGTTATAACATTAAATTTGAATCTAATACTTGCATTATAGAAATACTACACATAAATAGATCTTTGATTGTCTTAAGGACCAACAATGTTTATAATATTGATCTTGATGAGTTTTGTGATAAAACTTGCTTTTCGGTTTTAAATGATGATGTATGTCTTTGGCATAGAAGATTAGGCCATACAAGTATGAAACTAATTTCATAAATTACAACTAAAGAACTAGTAAGAGGTAAGCCTAAAATTAAATTTGTCAAAGATAAAGTTTATGATACATACCAACTAGAAAAATAAATAAAAAGTAGTTTCAAATCAAAGAATCAAATAAGCACCTCTAGACCACTATAATTAATTCATATGGATTTATTTGGACCAATGATATAATAAGCCTATGAGGTAATAAAGATGCCTTTATAATTGTTAATGATTATAGTAGATGCACTTGGACATACTTCTTGGTACATAAAAGTGATTGATTTAAATATTTTTTAAAATTTTATAAATTATTTCAAAATGAAAAGGGTTTTATGATTGTCTTTATTCGAAGTGATCATGATGGTGAATTTTGAAACCATGATTTTAAAAGCTTTTATGATTTAAATGTGTATAACCATAACTTCTCCACTCTAAGAAACCCTCAACAAAATGGAATTGTTGAGAGAAAAAATAGGAGTTTACAAGAAATGACAATAACCATGCTTAATGAACATAACCTACCCAAATATTTTTGGGCCGAAGCCGTTAACAAAGCATGCTATGTCATGAACATGGTTCTTGTAAGACCGTTACTTTTTAAAACTCCCTATGAATTGTGGAACAACAAAAGACCCAATATTTCATATTTTAAAATTTTCGATTGTAAATGTTTTGTTTTAAATGAAAACGATGCTTATGAAAATTTGATGCAAAATCTGATGAATGTATTTATTTTTCTTGGTTACTCCTTTATGTCTAAAGCTTTTCGTGTATTTAATAAAAGAAAATTGGTTATAGAAGAATCTATTCATGTTGTTTTTAATGAGCTTCCCGAATTTAAGAAAGATAATTTTAATGATAACTTTAATTTTGATGCTTTAAATTTGAATGAAAACTCTCCTCCCAAAAGTAACATGGATGCATCTTCTACCAAAAAATCCTTAACTAAGGATTAGAAGTATATAGATACTCATCCTAAGGAGCTAATCATTGGAAACACATCAAAAGGTATTCAAACTCGTTCTTTTTTAAAAAAAATTTGTGCGAATGTAGCATTTTTATTTCAAATTGAACCAAAATACATTAACAAAGCCCTAAAAGATGATTCATGGGTTATTACAATGCAAGAGGAGTTAAATCAATTTGAGAGAAATGAGGTGTGGAAGCTTGTTCCTAGATCTAGTTCCTAGATCTAGTGACCATTTAGCAATTGAGACTAAATGGGTCTTTAGAAACAAGCAAAATGAACTTAGTATCATGGTTAGAAACAATACTAGATTAATAGCCAAAGGTTTCAACCAAGAAGAATATATTGATTATGAAGAAACCTACGCTCTTATGGCTAGACTTGAAGCCATAAGGATTCTCCTTACCTATGCTAGTTGTAATAATTTTAAGTTATTTCAAATGGATATTAAAAGTATTTTTTTTAATGGTTTAATTTCTAAAGAAGTTTATGTTGAACAACCACCTAGATTTGAGAATACAATTTGCTAGTCATAGGTGCCCAGCAAGCCAATCACGTGAGTGATGGCACGTGTGACTTGATATAGAATCTTTTTGCTTATTATATTTTGGCGTATATCACTTTATAACTATTGCATAAATGCATATATATATTGTGATGTCCTTGGATTTGTGCAATGGGAATCGGATCGTGATGAGATCACGATAATGAGATCGATTCACCTTTAAACACATATCCTAAATAATCCCGGTCATAGGTTACTTTTCGAGAGGGACATCGTGGATAACCGGATAGACTAGTGTGTCAGTATACCCGTCCCATATGATGGATGCAGCTGGTCTCATAGCTGCTCATGTAGGGACACTAGGGATACAAGACAGTGCTCATTGGAGAATGAGTTCACCGATTGATCCGCCACGAATCTTTGGATGGTTGATGATGCCTTATTGTCGACAAATGATTCCGTAGTCCTAGTGGTGTATCCGGTCCTTAGACTTGAGACACCAAGGATGTCCCTGTATGAGTGCTCCACTCTTTGATACCCAGACTTATAGGTTTGGCTGTCCCCTGATCTAGTACAGTTGGTCATTGGGAGTGGTAGTCGACCTTACGAGGGCTATTGAGTATCGATAGAGGATAATCCACTCTCGGCGTCATGAGAGGAATATCCCATTTGTTCTTGCTCAAACAAATCCCCGCCGGGGTTATTCTGGTTGAGAGAGAAAGAGTTCTCTAGGAGAATCCGATTAAAAGCGAGACTCGAGTAGTAAAACCGTATGGGTCCGACAACACCATGCTCGATATACGGTCCTCCGGGATATTAGATGGATAAGGGACTATAGGTACATGGTAACGGACGGATGAGGTCCAATGGATTGGATTCCCCTCAGACGTCTGGGGACTACTGGCAGAGTGGCCTAGTAATGCGTCCCAGTAGTCGATGAAGTCAGTGAATTATTATAGAGATAATAATTCACCGAAAGTTAGAAGGAGTTCTGATAGGTATGACTCACGGCCAGCTTCGATATTGGGCCTAGAGGGTCACACACATATGGTAGGCATTATGATGAGTAGAGGTTCTGATATGAGATATCCCACGGAGCCCTTTGTCTTATTGGATGCATCCCAATACCCACTAGGAAGGACCCATTAGGGTTTGACACGGGATCTCTATAAATAGGAGGGATTCACAGCCTCATGGGCTAGAGTCTTTGCTTGCCTTTCCTATTCTCCTCTCCCTCTCCACCTCGAGGCCTGAAGTTTTGAGGAGGGTCGTCAAAACCCCCTGCTGTGGGATCACCGCTAGAGAGGAGGACGCTTGACCTCCTTCACCCTCTCCTAAGGATCTGCAAGGAAATAGGGATATACGATCTCCCTAGGTAACACAATCTCTATACGCAGTTTTGTGTTTTGCGGATTTTTACGCACCAATCTTCGCACGACGACGAACATCTTTTTGGGAATCGGGGATTTTTGTTTTCTTGTTCTTCCGCTGCGCATATGATGTCGCCCCCCATGATTTCCCAACATAATTTTTTTAAATCATGTTTTTAAGTTATCTAAGATTCTCTATGGTTTGAAACAAACCCCAAGGACTTGGTATGAGAGACTTAGTTCGTTTCTAATTAAGAATACGTTTTTGAAAAGCAAGGTTGATACCATATTGTTTATTAAGTATTTTAAAAATAATTTTCCTGTAGTTTAAATTTATATTGATGATATTATTTTTGGTTCTATGAATAAGTCTTTATGTTAATATTTTGCCAAAAGTAAAAGCCAAGAATTCAAAATGAGCTTAATGGGCAAATTAACTTTTTTTTTAGGATTTCAAATTAAGCAACTAAGTGAAGAAATTTTTGTGAGTCAAACTAAATATACTTTAGATCTATTAAAATGGTTCAATATGGATAGTTCTAAGGCTATTAACATACTAATAAGCACTTCCACAAAATTAGATATGGACCATGATGGAGAAAATTTTGATTAAAAGACGTATAGGGGTATAATAGGTAGTTTACTATATCTCACTGTAACTAGAATGGACATTATGTTTAATGTTAGATTATGTGCTAGATTTCAATCTAATCATAAGCAATGCCACCTAAAAGTTGTTAAGAGGATTTTTAGATACGTAAAGGGAACTCCTAATATAGGATTACAGTGTCTAAAATCTAAAAATTTTGAATTATTTACTTATGCTGATACAGATTTTTGTTGGATGTAGAGTAGATAGAAAAAGCACATCAGAAACATGTCAACTCTTAGGTCATGCACTTGTCTCTTGTTCTTCCAAGAAACAAAACTCAATTGCATTATCTATAACCGAAGCTTAGTATATAGCAACAGATGCATGTTATGCTCAAGTTATATGGATGGAAAATATATTAGAAGATTATAGAATTACTTCAAAAATATACCTATAAAATGTGATAACACTAGTACAATATGTTTAATAAAAAATCTCATTCTACACTCTAAAACTAAACATATTGACATTAGGCATCATTTGATTAAAGATCATGTTAATAACCATGATATATCTTTAGTATTTATTGATATAAAACATCAATTAGCTGATATTTTTATAAAATATTTAAATGAGGAATAATTTAATTTTATTAGAAGAGAATTAGGTATGTTAAATCTTCCAAATGCATGAGTTCCTTTTATATATTTTTCAAATCTTTAAATTTTTTTTTCGAAATTGAGTTTTTATTTTATTGAGATCATTTCCTATCACCTTCTTGAAGTTTTATTCATGGAATTTTGATCCTTTATTTGATGATATTTTCTTATGAATTCTTTCTCACTCTACTTACGAAAGAAGAGTTTTTTATTTATGGACTTTTGGCATGTGATGATCATTTCCTATGAATCCTCCTTCCTTCTATTTGCAAGAATAGGGATTTGATTCATGAATTCTTAGTTTGCATATTTTGATATTTTATGATGAATCCTTTCTCTTTATGAAAGTAGAAGCTTGATTCATAGACTTTTGGTTCTTATAACTTGATTTTCTTATGATGAATGAATTTCTCCTTTTTTCTTCATCCTCTTCTTCTTATTTTTATGACAAAAGGAAGAAAGAAACTTGCTAGCATCTCAAGAAAAGCAAAAATGCTAGCTTGCATATCTCAAGAAGAACCAAAAAATACTTGCATTTCGAAAGAGAAGTGTTGTTGCCCATTTCACAAATTTGCTAAACATCAAAGTGGTTATCTTGTAAAGTTTTTGCTTAATTTCTCATTGTACAAATTTGCTAGCTTGCATAAATGGGTGTAAAACTTTCTTGCATAGTTTAAAATACTTGCATAAATTGTTGAATGATTCTCCCTTTTGTTGATGACAAAGGGAGGGCAATGATGGATGTTTGGAATCATAATGTTGTGTTTGGTATCATGTATGAAGTGACAAATGATTAAAAAATACTTTAGCACCATGTATGTTATGCCCAAAATGATTGAAAATGTGAATGCTTTGATATCAAGTTATGCCCAAAATGATTGAAAATATGAATGCTTTGGTATCATGAATGTTATGCCAAAAATAATGTTAGTTTTGGTATCATGCATAAAGTGATGAATGCTTTAGTATCATGTAGGTTATGCCCAAAGTAATCTCTATTTGTTATAAAGTGATGAAATTGAGCATGTTATACTTTGATGACTTGCAATTATGACGATGCTATGAAATTTTGATATATTGCATTGATCGAAATTGTTTCACTTGAATTCAAAGGTTATGATTCCTTTTAAATTCAAGTTTGCCTTATCTCAATATGGCATATAGATAGGGAGAGTTAAGGTTAACTCTGTCATCAATTGGTTATTATCATCAAAAAGGGAAAGATTGTTGAATCTCGAATTTTGATAATAAAATCAATTGATAAATTAATAATCGAATCCATATGTTGAGATAAGTGATGCAAGACTAACTACGATCGTGAGATAGACAAAAAAATTAAAGAAGAATCCAATGTTGGGTCGGAATCAATGATCAGGCATCATGCTAGATGAATCGGGTAATACACTGAAGGATCATACGATGCAGTGAAAGCTCACTAGAAGTTCGCTAGGAG
Source organism: Musa schizocarpa (assembly GCA_900464855.2). Classification (NCBI taxonomy): domain Eukaryota; kingdom Viridiplantae; phylum Streptophyta; class Magnoliopsida; order Zingiberales; family Musaceae; genus Musa; species Musa schizocarpa. The sequence goes on from LS990915.1 coordinate 19,051,799, forward strand.
TTCATCGAAAGCTCACTAGAAGTTCACTGGGAGTTTGCCGAAAGCTCATCGGAAGATCGTTGGGAGTTTGCCAAAAGTTCACCAAGAGTTCAGTTGAACAATTAACATGCCAGACAATTTAGATTCCTTGTATCATAAATTATTTTAGCCTTAACTATCATAGTTAGAACTTTAATTTGAGTTAGTTTTGGGAGAAATCCTACTAACCTAATTAGGGGCCAATCGGGCCCTAAACAGAACTGAATTGGGTCGATTGGATAGCCCATTCAGCCACTTGAGCCACATCAGGCAGTGGCATCGCCTAGACTAAGCAATGGTGTTAGGAACGAGTTGGCACTAAGAGGGGGGTGAATTAGTGTAACGGATAAATCACATCGATTCGAAAATCATATTCGATAAAAAAATATTTTGACAAAGCCCGTATAGGAAATACTTAACTTTAAAAGTGTATTCGTAAGCATAGTAGAAGTAAAGCAAGTAAGGCAGTTTACAATGAAGGTAAATAGCAATAATAGAAACGCAAACCAAGTTTTATAGTGGTTCGATCATCATGACCTATATCGACTCTCGATTCCTCTTCCGTCGAGACTATTGACATCTACTAACGATCTTCCTTCAATGGGAGAAAATCAACTACCCTTTTACAACTCAATTCTCCTTTTGACATGTTCAAGAGAGAATCTTTACACCCCTACTATCTCCTCTCTTAAACTTCACCAACACTTAGAGATTTGAGAGGAGTTTTCACAATATTACAATAGTATTTTTCTTTCTTTTTGCTCTCAGTTCTTGTGTAATCTGAGCAGGGATGAGAGGAGTATTTATAGGCCCCAAGTAGATTCAAACTTGAAGCCAAAAGGTGTCTCATCATTGGTTTTCGAGGTACTGGCAGCATTGACACTCGGCAGTACCACCGCTTGGAAGACTATGTTTGGGTGATACCATCGCTTGACAGTCTCGAAGACTAAGTCTGGGTAGTACCACCACCCAGACTAGCGGTACCATCGCCTGACATAGTGTTGGAGACTGTGCCACCGATGGTTCCATATGTTGGGTCACTATTTGGGTCTTTCACTTGGCCCAACATAGTGGGCCAAATTGGCCCCTAATTGAGTTGGCCCAATTTCAACCCAATTGCACCTAAAACCTATTTCGATCTAGACAATTATTACAAAGCTTAAATCAAATATTGTCCGGCATATCATTGGTTCACCGACGCTTCATCTGATTCTTTGGCTCATCATCCTCTCTTGTATCCTATTGCCCAATCAGCTAGTTGACCTCTACAACTCTAATTTTCTTGGAGCAATTTTCACTCTTCTTAGCCCGATGCCCGAACCCATGGCCCGAAGCCTTTTGCCGATACATCGACCGATCCTCTAGCTCGACGTCCAATCTTCTAACATGTTCTACTCTAGCCCAACATGATTATTCCTGCTTTTAATTGTCTCTCCCTGATCGAAACTTCCTGTGTCACTTAAAGTGCATATCAGATAAACACTATCAATTGGTTTCATCGTCAAAATATGAGATTCAACAATCTCCCCCTTTTTTATGATGACAACCAATTGATGACAGAGTTAACATTAACTCCCCCTATCAACCCTATCAATATGTTATATTGATAGAACCTTTAATTCAAGTTGAATTCAAGTCAAAGCAAATTTAATCATGAATACTTCATCATTGCATGCATCATTATCATAAGTTGAAGTATTGCATGTATAATACCAAATAATCATGTATATTTTCAAAATATAAAATCATCATTACATGCATGATTCCAAATCATTATTCATCATGCCATGCATGATTATCATCATACCTTCTCCCCCTTTGTTATCAACAAAAAGTAGAAGTGTATCTAGCCAGTTTTTTAAATATGCAAGTTTTACAATCATGCAAGCTAGCAAATTTTTTATCACTTTACAACATGCATAATCACCAAATCATCATTAATTTTAAAGATGTACAAGATTACAAATTTTACAAGTTTGTACTTTTGTTTCTTAAGATAGGCAAGATAGCACTTTTGCTTCTCTTGAGATTGCATGCTAGCAATTCTTGGTGATGTTTAAGATAGCAAGTTCTTTCTTCTCTTTTAAGAAGTGCAAGCTAGCAATTTTGCTTCCTAGCAAGTTTTTCTCCTTGCAATTTGTAAGCTAGCAAATTTATCTCCCCCTTTGTCATTGTCAAATAGAAGGGAAGAATAATGTTGTAATTCTTTTCCCTTTACATCAATTTCCAAATCATGACAAAGGTAAAGTATCAATCTTATTTCAATATTTTTGTGCATGCATCATTCAAATCATCATAATATCAAAATATCAAAGTATATTACAACCTACCATATATGATTCTCATATCAAAGAGTTTCAAGTTATAATTCCTAGAATTCAAGATCATGTTATAGATAAGACTCATTCAAATTCAAATCGTCAAATCATTACTTATCATCAAAATCACTTTTCTTAATTCATAAAATAGATTCATCTCTTAGAATCACTTGTTGAAAAAAAAAATCGGAAAGCTTTAGAGACATTTTCAAGAAATATACATTATTTTCTTTTTGTTTTAATTTAAGTAGTTTGATTTCATACAAGCATGCTTTTGTCTTTTATGCCTAAAAAAAATATGCATCATCGTTTAAAATCGAAAAACTAACTTTCATTATGACAAAGATCAATAAGCCATAAATCATGCATAATTTTGAAATATAATCTCATTAAGCATGATTCCAAACCATCATTACTTCAAATCATCATTATATTATTACATCATTAAATAATCAAGCATGGTTTGATTGAACATAAAGCATATTTAATCAAAATCAAAAAATAATATGGAAGTCATCAATATACACATTATTGCTTCTTAAACACATACATAGGATTAATCTTATTAGGTGTACAAGAATTAGATTTAAATCTAATATTTTGTTCCTTTGTTATAAAGAGATGCAATTGTTATGATCATTTTTTTTTAAATTTTTCAAAAACACTAGAAAGAGAAGCATGATATTTTTTGCCCTTTCTTTTATTTTTTGACTAAATAATTTAAAAATAACATATGAAAAGCATTAAGTTGTTTCAAAATAAACTAAGGAGGTTTTAGTTACCTCGTCGTCGAAAGCCACTAAGGCATAGTTTGCCACCTTGTCTTTGTTGGTTTGCTTCTCATCTTCGGATGAGCTCGATTTGTCCCAAGCCACTTTGAATACTTTCTTCTTCTTTGGTAGCTTCTTCCTTTTAGGTTCCTTTTTGTTCTTTGATTCTTGTTTTAAGAATTTTTTAAGCTTTATTGTGAGGAGTTCAAGGTCATCATCATCATCACTTGAGTTATCACTCAAGTAGTATTTTATTGTTCAAAGTGTCAAATCCTTCATGTTCTTTGGAAGGTAGTTCACATATTATATACAAGTTATTTCATAGGTCATCAAAGACATGATAAGTTCTTCAATCGAAAAATGGTTCAAGTTCTTTGATTCTTGTATTATCGTTACTTTCGGGTCCCAAATCTTTGGAAGGAATCTCAATATTTTGTTAACGAGTTCAAAGTTAGAAAAACTTTTACCAAACGCTTTTAGACTATTGATGACATCAGTAAACCAGGTATACATGTCTCCAATGGTCTCACTTGGTTCCATCTGAAATAATTCAAAATCATGCATCAAAAAATTGATTTTCAAATCTTTAACTTTATTAGTGCCTTCGTATGTGATTTCAAGTGTATGTCAACTATCAAAAGTCGTTTCACAAATAGAAATTCAATTGAATTCAATTTTATCCAAAACACAAAATAAAGCATTCGTAGCTTTGACGTTCAAAGAGAAAGTCTTCTTCTCTAAATCATTCCAATCGTTCAATGGAAGAGAAGACCTTTCAAATCTATTTTCAATAATATTCCATAAATCATGGTTCAAGGAAAGCAAGAAAACTCTCATTCGAGTTTTCCAATAAGTGTAGTCTGCCCTATTGAATATAGGAGGACGAATAATAGAAAAACCCTCTTGAAAGCCAAAAAAAGCCATTTCTCTTGGGTGTTAAACCAAATGAGAAAAAACTTGGCTATGATAATAACTGTTAGGAATGAGTCGGAACTAAGAGAGGGAGTGAATTAGTGTAGCAGATAAATCACGTCGGTTTGAAAATCTCGTTCGATAAAAAAATATTTCGACAAAGTCCATATAGGAAATACTTAACTTTGAAAGCATATACGTAAGCATAGTGGAAGTAAAGTAAGGTAGTTTACAGTGAAGGTAAATAGCAAGAATAGAAATGCAAACCAAGTTTTATAGTGGTTCGGTTCATCATGACCTACATCCACTCTCGATTCCTCTTCCGTCGAGGCCACTGGCATCCACTAACGATCTTTCTTTAATGAGTGAAGATCAACTACCCTTTTACAAATTGATTCTCCTTTTGATGGGTTCAGAAGAGAACCTTTACACCCCCACTATCTCCTCTCTTAAACTTCATCAACACTTAGAGATTTAAGAGGAGTTTTCACAAGATTACAATTGTATTTTTCTTTCATTTTGCTCTTAATTCTTGTGTAATCTAAGCAGGGATGAGAGGGGTATTTATAAGCCCCAAGTGGATTTAAACTTGGAGCCAAAAGGTGTCTCATCCCTGGTTTTCGGGGTACTGACAGTACCACCGCCTACAACACTAACACTGGGCGGTACCACTACTTGGGAGATTGTGTCAGGGCGGTACCACCACCTAGACTGGTGGTACCATCGCATAACAATGTCAGAGACTGAGTTTGGGTAGTACCACTGCCTAGACTAGTAGTATCACCACTTGACATTGTCTTGGAGACTATGCCATCGATAGTTTCATCTGTTGGGTCATTGTTTAGGCCTTTTACATGGACCAACACAGTCCAAACTTGGGCCCAATTGGCCCCCAATTGAGTTATCCTAATTCTAACCCAATTACACCTAAAATCTACTTTGATATAAATAATTATTACAAAGTTTGAATCAAATATTGTCCGGCATGTCATTGGTTCATCGATGCTTCGTCCAATTCTTTGACGCGTCGTCCTCTCTTGTGGCCTATTGCCCAATTAGCTAGTTGACCTCTACAACTCTAATTTCCTTAGCGCAATTTTCACTCTTCTTGGCCCAATGCCCAAACCCATAACCTGAAGCCTTCTGCCGATACATCGACCGATCCTCCGGCTCGACGTCCAATCTTCTAATATGTTCCACTCCAGCCCAACATGATTCTTCTTGCTTTTAATTGTCTCTCCCTGATTGAAGCTTCCTACATCATTTAAAGTGTAGATCAGATAAAAGCTATCAATTGGTTTCATCATCAAAATCTGATATTCAATAAGTAGAATAGCTTGAGGCTCAATCTCCCAAGTGGTCTAGGCGACAGTACCACCCAGATTGGGCGATGGTACTGCTAGTAGTTAATGTTGCCAAGTAGAGGTACTACCTTGTTAGGCGGTGGTACCACTAAAGCTCGATTTTTGAGGCTCTGTTAGGTAGTCATACCACCTAGTGTCTGTCTACAAGCGATGGTACCACTAGTATCCTGGAAACTTGGGATGAGATACTTTTTAGCTCCATTTTTGAAGCCATTGGGGCCTATAAATACCCCACTCTTTTCTGCATGAAAGAGCATAAAAAGTATGAACAAAAGTGTTGAGATTTTGGTTGTAAAAATGTTGAAAAAGTGCCAAGTGTCATCCTCCTTCTTTAGCTTTGTGATCAATTTAAGAGATGTGTGAGGCTTGTAAAAGGTTGTTTCCTAAAACTATAAAAAGGAAAAAGAGTTGTAAGAGGGTAATTGGTCTTCGCCCATTAAAAGAAGACCGATAGTGGACGCCGGTGGCCTCAATGGAGAAGGAATCGGGAGTGGACATAAGTCACGATGACCGAACCACTATAAAATTGGTGTGCACTTTCTTATTGCTCTTCATTACTATTGTTTTCTACCTTAATTGTTTATTACTTTTATTCTAAGTCAAGCACACTTTCAATATCTTTTTAGATATATTTTTATTAAGCCGAAAGTTTCAAATCAACTTAATTTTTTGTGATATACCCCCCCTCTTAGTGCCATTCACAATCCTAACACTATTCATCAGCGATAGGATCTATTATGTATACTATGTACCAGGCCTAATATAGTGCTTGCTCTAAGTACTTTGAGCAGATATCAGGCAGATCTAGGTTTGGAATACTAGAAAGTAGTAAAGTGTATTCTTAAGTACTTGAGAAGGACTAAGGATATTTTATTAGTATACGGAGGAAATAGCCTCAGAGTTGAGGGCTACACGAACTTGATTTTCCAATCTGATATCGATGATGGTAAGTCCAATTTAGGGTTCCAAGCAAGATACTACTACTGAATGGAGGAGCAGTATATTGGAAGAGTTCTAAGCAAGATACTACTTTTGACTTGACTATAGAGGTAAAATACATTGCTATAGTAGAAACAGTAAAGGAGGGAGTCTCGATAAAGAAGTTCATCATGGATCTAGGAGTTGTGCCAAGCAACAAAAAGTCAATTCCCTTATATTGCAACAACAATAAGGTGATTGCTCAAGCGAAGGAACCTAGTCTCATCAAAAGTCTAAGCACTTTTTGAGGAGGTTCCACCTGATCAAAGATATCATTATCCGAGAAGATGTAGTAGTGGAAAGAGTTTCATCCAAAGATAATATTACATATCCACTGACGAAGTCATTATCTCATATTGTCTTTGAGCGTCACAAGGGTCTAATGGGGATCATACATATAGATGATTGACTTTAGGTCAAATGGGAGATTGCTAGTCATATATGCACTATAAGCCAATCACGTGAGTGATGACATATGTGACATGATACGCACTTTTTGTTATTATTATTATTTATTTAGCTTTTTTATAACTTTATATTACCCATTGCATATATTATGATGTCCATAAATCTATATAATAAAAAATCAAATCATGATGATATCACAATAATGAGACCGATTTGCCATTAAACACAGATCATAAATAATCCAGATCATAGGTTACTCAAGAGAGACATCGAGATAATCAAATAGATTGGTGTGCTGTATATCCATCCATATGATGAAGGCGGCTGATCTTATAGTTGCTCGTGTAGGGACACTAGGGATATAGTACAAGTGCTCATTGGAGAATGAGTTCATTGATCGATCCACTAATGGAATGCTAGATCATTAATGATACCTTATTATCAGATAATAATTTCATCGTCCCAGTGGTGTATCTAGTCCTTAGACTTGAAACATCATAGATGTCCTATATGAGTACTCCACTCTTTGATATTGAACTTATAGGCTAACAAGTTATAGATCTAACACAACCGATCATCGAGAGTGGGAGCCAACCTTACGAGGGCTACTAAGTGTCGATAGAGGATCATCTACTCTCAATATCATATGAGGAATATTCTATGTATTCTTGCTTAGGCAAATCCCTGGCCATAGTCATTCGGATTGAGAGAGAAAGTTTTCTTTGGGAGAATTCGATTAGAGCGAGACTCAAGTAAATTTCGTATGAGCCTGACAACACTATACCTAGTATATAGTCTCTGGGATATTAGATGGATGAGTAACTATAGATACATGATAACTGAGGACCAACAGATCCAATGGATTGAATTCCCTTATATCATCTAGGGACTACGGCATAGTGGCCTAGTACGTCCATAGTGGCCTAGTACGTCCATAGTCGATGAGTCGAATAAATTATTATGAAGATAATAATTCATTGAGTCAGAAGGAGTTTTAACATGTATGACTCGTAGCTAGCTCGATATTGAGCCTGGAGGTCACATACATATGGTAGGTGTTGAGACGAGTAGCGGTTCAGATATGAGATATCCGTTGGAGCTATCTTATTGGATATCCAATAAGCCCCTGAATTAGTGGATCTTATGGATAAGATCTAATAAGAGCTAATGAGATATTATTGGATAGAGATATACTAAATCAATAGGTTTGAGTAGTTGGATGGAGATCTAATACTTAATAAGGCATGATCCATTAGGGTTAAGTTGATAGGGGGTCTCTATAAATAGGAGAGAACCAAAGGGCTATAGGCTAGACCTTTTTTAGATGCCACCTCCTATACTCCTCTCTCCCTCTTCTTCTCACCCAATAGCCCCAATTTGGGGCATGTGGATAGCAAGAAGGGTCGGCCCCTTCTTGATCATGTGATGCGCATGGAAAGGAGGACTGTATAGCGATTTGAGGAACGTCTTCGCAGCCCCTACTATGTGGATCACTATTAAAGATGAGGATAGTTAACCTCCTTTATCCTCTCCCATAGAACTATAGGATTTCAAGGATATACAATCTCCCTAAGTAACATATCTTTCATATACACAGTTTTTCAGTTTTACAGTTTTTATGCACTAATCTTTGCACAACGATGAAACCTTTTATTGTATGAAAATCTAGGATTTTGTTTTCTGTTCTTTCACTGCGCATATGATGTTACCTTAGATTTCTTTTCTATATAAAAATCTAGGATTTTATTTTCTATTCTTCCACTGCACATATGATGTTGCCTTAGATTTCTCAATTGGAATATATGTCCTAGACTTTTGTCCTAAAAAAGTGCCCCAAAGTTAGTGCTTTCATATGTTCCATCTTCTAAGTTAATTTTTTTCATACATCTTTGATATTTCACTATGTCCCACCCAAGTTGCTCTACTCCTTAGTTTGTATTGAGCTGATGGTGATCCTTATGCCCACCATTCTATGGGATATCTCTCTATTGAGCCTAATATTTTTTTTATTAGCTCCAAGTGTATCTTCATTTGATGTTACTTTCAGTGACTTCCTAACTTGATCTTATAATGCTTTTACCAACACATTACCTCATGTAAGATTTTATAATGATTTATCATCATTTGCTCAATTTTGGTCTCCTTCTAGTTTATAGTGCTTTCATATCCAGTATCTCCCTCAACATGTGGAGGGCTCCACATAAATCCTTCATCAAGAAAATTGAGACTTATCCTTGGATACTTATCTCATTAGAGCAACTTTCCTCTTAGTATATTGCCCTTGGAAGATTCTAAGACCACCATCTATTAAGAATATTTCATCTTGCTAAGAAACAATAGTGTATTATCATGCCACAAAGAATACACTTGTTATGTCATGACCATTCACCAATGTAGCTCTCCATTTGTTGAATCTTGGATTTCGATGATGAAATCAATTGATGAAGTTATAAACTAATATGCATTTAAGATAAGTGACACAAGAAAAACTTTGATCGTGGACTTGAATCGTGGAAGTAGAATCTAACGTTGGGCCGAAGAACATTATGTCAGATGATTAGTCAATATGCCAAAGGATAGACTTCTTGCAATGAGTTCGAGCATCGAGCCAAAGGAATCGGGCATTACACCAAGATGATCGAGTATTGTGGGAAGTCAACATATCGATTGGGCAATATGTCGAATGAGAGGATGATGTGTCGAAGGATCGAACGAAGTGCTGGATGTACCAATGATATGCCGAACAACTTAGACTTTATGATTGTAATTAAGTCTTGGTCAAAGTTTAGAGTCTAATTGAGTTAATTTTGGGGTGTAACCATGGCAACTCAATTAGGGGCCCATTGGGCCTGAGTTGGGGCTGTTTTGGGCTAAGTAGAAGGCCATTCAATGACCATTAGCTGGCCCAAGCGGTGGCATCGCTTGAGGCTCAGCCTCCCAGGTTGTTTGGATGATGGTACTACCTGGACATAATCTCCTAAACTATGTCAAGCAATGGTACCGCCAGACTAGGGGGGTTGGGGGTGGAGGGTGGGGTGGATTAGTGCTTACGTAAAATTATGTTGATTTGGATAATTTCAAAATTCAAAAAATATTTGCCAAGTGCTTTTAAACCATTGACGATATTTGTAAAATGAGTGTATATGTCAACAACGGTTTCACTTGGCTTCATTTGAAAACGTTCAAAATCATGCATTAAAAGATTTATCTTAGAATCTTTTACTCTACTAGTGCCTTCATATGCGATTTCGAGAGTGTGCCATATATCAAAAGTTATTTCGGAAGTAGAAACCCAATTAAACTCAGTTTTATCCAAAGCGCAAAATAGAGCATGCTTACTTTGATGTTGAAAATTTCTGTAATTTTGACTTGAAAATGGATGTCATGTCTTGACATCATTTCTATCGACGAATATATGATATAATCTTTAGATTTAATAAATCATGATGTGCATGATGATAATAAGTCTAAATTATCAATTTGATACTTGAATTCAAAGACGTTGAATTCAAGAGTGTCTTTTTTCAATTATGGAATATAGATAGGGGGAGTTAAGATTAACTTCATCATCAATTGGTTGTCATCATCAAAAAGTGGGAGACTGTTGAATCTCAAATTTTGATGATGAAATCAACTGGTAAATTATTTGATCTAATCCATGTGTTGAGATAAGTGTGCAGGATTAACTACGATAGCAGTAAAGTGTAAAGTAGATGATAGGTCAAAGTTGATGACTCGGACGATATACCGGGAGCTCACCGAGAGTTCATCGTGAGATCGCTAGAAGTACATTGGAAGACTCACCAAAAGCTCATCGGGAGATTGTCAGAAGCACGTCGGAAGACTAGCCGAGAGTTGGTCGAGAGTTTATTGGAAGCTCACTAGAAGACTCGTCAAAAAGTTCATCGAAAGATCGCCAAAGTGAAAAATTGACATACCAGACCATGCTTGCCTTAATCATAGTTAGAACGATAATTGTAGTTGATTTGGGAGGTAATCCCATCAACTCTGTTAAGGGCCAACTAGGCTTGGAGTTAGGCTAGTTTGGGCCAGCAGTTATTGCTGCCAACGGTGCTACCACCCCTGTAAAGCGGTAGTATCGCCAGAGCTCGATCTTCGAGCTCTGTTAGGTAGTGGTACCGTCTAGACTGAGCGGTAGTACCGCCCAATATCAGGTGTCCAGTGGTGGTACCACCTAGTACCGCCCAATATCAAATGTCCAGTGGTGGTACCGCCTAGTAATGATGGTGGTACCGCCAGGACCCTGAAAATCCAGGATTAGACACTTTTTGGCTCAGTTTTGAAGTCATTGGGGCCTATAAAAATCTCACCCTTTTCTGCATAAAAGGGCACGAAAGCATTGAGATATTCTTGAGTTGTTGGGGTGTAAAAGTGTTATAAACAAGTGCTAGAGTTCTCCTCCTCCCTTTCTAAGTTTTGAGATCATTCAAGAGATGTGTGAGACTTGTAAGGGTTCTCTCCTAAATCCGTGAAAAGGAGAAAGCACTATAAGAGGTGGTTAGTCTTCGCCTATTGAAGGAAGGCCTTTAGTAGATGTCGGTGACCTCGATGGAGGAGGAATCAAAAAGTGGATGTAGGTCACAAACATAGAACCACTCTAAATTCTGGTTTTCTTTTCAATTTATGCAAGTTTCATTACTGCAAGCTACATTAACTTCTTACTGCCTTCTCTACACTCACACATGCGTTCAAGTTAAACTCCTTAAGAAACGATTTTCGTTGGAATCAGTTTTAATCGAAACATAGACTTTTGAAATTGGAAAGTTTTCCACCACACTAATTCACCACCCCTCTTAGTACCGCTCTTGATCCTAACACATGTTTCATAAAATTTATTTCATAGGTCATTAAAGATTCAATTAGTTCTTCAATTGGAAAATAGTTCAAATCTTTTTATTCTTGTATTATCGTTACTTTCGAATCCCTATTTTTAGAAAGTGATCGTAAAACTTTTGATTACCCCTAAAAATTGGTGTTTCAGGTTCTGGTTTAGGTTGGAGGGGATCAGTCCTTCGAGGCAGCTACTCTATATACCATTTCTAAATATACATCTCATTCGTCGAAGTAGATTTATATTTATGATACTAAATCTATCTAGTTTTATAACTTTTTCGTCGGGTGGAATGGCAATATCATAGGCATGGAGTAGTCTTATGATTAAGCCACCATATAGAAGCATCATGTCCCTTTTTGATAATTCAATCATGTTTTGTTGGATTAGGTAACCAAAATAATTATTATGTCCCTTCATAATCCAATGCATGGTACCCAATTCCATTTGGCTTACTTCATCATGATAATATTATTTTGGGAGAATAATACTTCATCATTGGTAGGGAGTTATAATTTTTATCTAATCTCCTATTCCCTTTATGCCTAGAGGATCTTCTAGAAGCCATGAGACTAAACATAAGAGGCAAGATCTATTAATGATGAGAGAACTACACATAAGAGGTAAGATCTATTAATAAATTGAGAGAAGAGGTTTGAGAATTACCCTTATAGTAATCTTTTTAAAAGGTTGAGATTGATCCTTGAATTTAAAGAAGAGGAGGTTTTCCTTGAGTTTCTAGAGGAGGATCAAGGAGAATGAGGGGTGGAGAGGTGGAGAAGGAATGTAGGAGGGCTTGAGGTCGGTTCTACCGCCAGCCCTAAGTACCTTTCTATAGGGCAAAGGTTGCGAGCGGTGGCACCGCTAGCTGGGTGGTGCTACCACCTGCCACCCGTGACAATTGATGGTGCTACCGCCACCTGGGCAGTGCCATCGCCTATAGGCAATGAGCACTACTCACATTGGTGTGTGGTGCTATCACAGTTGATTTCAATTTTGCAAGATTTTTATTGTTGTGAAGCACACAACCTTATTTACTTCATAATGCAAAATTCGCATCATAAGAGGAGAAGATTCGTATTGAAGATTGTACATTCATGATTCATCATATAAAATGCATACAATACTCAAATGGAAAAATGTATATGGCTCATTGTGTATACTATAATATCATGATGCAAGTGAGTGATCAAGAAAGTCCAAAAATGAAAATTTAATAAATTCATGAATTCAGACAGTTTAACATCCCTAATTCCCTTCTAATGAAATCAAATTGTTCTTCATTTAAGGGTTTTGTAAAGATATCGACTAATTGATGTTTCATATCAATAAACTCTAAAATTACATCATGATTATTAACAAGATCTCGTATAAAGTGATGCCTAATGTTAATGTGTTTAGTTCTAAAGTGTTGAATAGATTCTTCTTCGGAAACTTCATTAAAAATAACATGAATATATTCTTCTATAATCAAAGTTCTTTTATTAAAGATACGAAATGCTTTAGAAATAGAAGAATAGTCAAGAAAAATTCCTTCATCGGATTTAGCATCAAATTTTCCTAAGGCATCTTTTTCATTCAAGATAAAACACTTACACCCAAAAACTTTAAAATATGAAACATTAGGTTTTTTGTTGTTCGATAACTCATAAGGAATTTTGGTGAGTAAGGGCCTTACTAGAACTCTATTCATGACATAGCATGCCATGTTTATGGCTTTGGCCTAAAAATATTTGGGTAGGCTATGTTTAAAAATCGATCGACTTAACTTATCATTTTGCATGGAGTTCTTTATGGTTCCTTTAGGAACCCAAATCAATTTGTATGGACAACACTTCTTAAATGGACATTGATAAGCTACATGTCCAAGTTTGCAACAAAAGTTACATTTATTTTGGGGTGAAATTTGCAAGATAGGGCCTTTAACAAAGGTGGTTGAATTTTGGTGAGAGCTACTCACAAATCTGATTCCACTTCTTTTATGAACGTGACCCTTATTGGTAAGGATAATATTCAAGGACTTGCTACTAACCTTAAATTTTTCTAAGGTTTCTTTGAGTAGCAAGTTTTCCTTTCTAAGTATTTCTATATCATGGCATTTCGAACATGGAGCTAAACTATCATTATGCTCAAGTTTTAATCTATTGTAATCACAAACAAGAGAATCATGCTCCTTTTTTAACAATTTATATTTTTTACTAATTGATTTGTATTCATCAAATAAATTATGAAAAGCATTTAATAGTTCATCAAATGATAAATTTGCATCAATTGAACTTGTTACCTAATCTACAATGGCCATTACTGCATAGTGAGCAACTTGCTCGATGTTGGTTGGCTCCTCTTCTTCGGATGCACTTGAGTCATCCCATGTTGCATTGAGAGCCTTGTTCTTTGGTGTCCTCTTCTTGGCTTGGGGACATTCGCTCTTGTAGTGTCCCAGCTTCTTGCATTCGTAGCATATTACTTGATATTTCTTGGGTTCAAATTTATTTTTAGTGTCATTTTTAAATTTATTCCTTCTTATGAATTTTTTAAATTTCCTTATTAAAAGTGTCAAGTCTTCATCAAGGTCCTCATCACTGAGTTTTCTTTCAAGTGGTCTTCTTGGGTTCTTAGTGCCATATCCTTCTTGTTCTTTGGAAGGGTGTCCTCAAGCTCTTCATGAGCTTTACAAGTAATCTCATAGGTCATTAGTGACCCAATTAGTTCTTTGAGAGAAAAATTATTTAAATCTTTGGCCTCTTGAATGGCCATGACTTTAGGGTCCGAACTCTTTGAAAGGGATCTTAAAACTTTATTAATGAGTTCAAAATCTAAGAAACCTTTATCAAGTCCTTTTAGACCATTGATAACATCTGTAAATCTGGTGTACATGTCTCCAATAGTCTCACTCAGTTTCATCTGAAATAACTCATAAGTGTGCACTAAAAGATTAATTTTTGACTCTTTCACTCTACTAGTGCCTTCATGAGTCACTTCGAGTGTGTGTCAAATATCAAAAGTTGTTTCACAAATCGACACTCAATTAAACTCGTTTTTATCTAATACACAAAACAAGGCATTCATAGCGTTGGCATTTAAAGTGAAAGTCTTTTTCTCCAACTCATTCCAATCATTCATTAGAAGAGAAGACTTTTGAAAACCGTTTTCGACAACTTTCCAAAGCTCAAAATCTATTAAAATGAGAAAGATCCTCATTCTAGTCTTCCAATATGTGTAATCCATCCCATTGAACATGGACGGATGTGTAATTGAATGACCCTCTTAGTTGCCGACAAATGCCATCTCTCTTAGGTTTTAAACCAAATGAGAGTGAACCTTACTCGTATACTAATTGTTAGGATCAAGAGCGGAACTAAGAGGGGGGGTGAATTAGTGCAGCGGAAAACTTTCGCGATTTCAAAAGTCTACATTTCGATTAAAACCGATTCCGACAAAAATCGTTTCGTAAGGAGTTTAACTTGAAAGCATATGTGAGTGTAGAGAAGGCAGTAAAAGGTAATGTAGCTTGCAGTAATGAAACTTGCACAAATTGAAAAGCAAACCAGAATATAGAGTGGTTCGATCTTTGTGACCTACATCCACTTTTGGATTCATCCTCCGTTGAGGTCACCGGTGTCCACTAAATGCCTTCCTTCAATAGGCGAAGACCAATCACCTCTTGCAGCGCTTTCTCCTTTTCACGGGTTTAGGAGAGAACCCTTACAAGTCTCACACCTCTCTTGAATAATCTCAAAACTTAGAAAGGGAGGAGGAGAACTCTAGCATTTGTTTATAACACTTTTACACCCCAACAACTCAAGAATATCTCCATACTTTTGTGCCCTTTCATGCAGAAAAGAGTGAGATTTTTATAGGCCCCAATTGCTTCAAAAATAGAGCCAAAAAGTATTTAATCCTAGATTTTTGGGGTCTTGGCGGTACCACTGCCTAACACCTGACATTGGGCGGTACCACCACTCAGTCTTGGCGGTACCACCACCTGCCAGAGCTCGGAGACCGAGCTCGGAGGTACCACTGCCTGACATGGGTGGTACCACTGTTGGCAGCAATAACCGCCGATGGTATCACTCGACTCATCGACTACGGACGTACTAGGACACTACGCCGTAGTCCCCAAACGATACAGGGGAATCCAATCCATTTGACCTGTCTGTCCTCAGTTACCGTGTACCTATAATCCCTCATCCATCTAATATCCTAGAGACCGTATATCGAGCATGGTGCTGTCATACCCATACGGTTTCTACTTGAGTCTCGCTCTAATTGGATTCTCCCAGAGAAATCTTTCTCTCTCAACCCGAATGACCCTGGCCAAGGATTTGTCTGAGCAAGAATACATGGGATATTCCTCTTATGACGACGAGAGTGGATGATCCTCTATCGACAATCAATAGCCCTCGTAAGGTCGACTACCACTCCCAATGACTAGCTGTACTAGATCTGGGATAGCCAAACCTATAAGTCGGGTATCAAAGAGTGGAGCACTCATACAGGACATCTTTGGTGTCTCAAGTCTAAGGACCAGATTTTCCACTAGAACTACGGAATCGTTGTATGATAATAAGGCATCATCAACCATCCAGCATTCCGTAAGAAGATCAATCAATGAACTCATTCTCCAATGAGCACCTATACTGTATCCCTAGTGTCCCAACACGAGCAGCTATAAGACCAGCTGCATCCATCATATGGACGGGTATACAACACACCAGTATATCCGATTATCACGATGTCCCTCTCGAGTAACTTATGACCGGGATTATTTATGATATGTGTTTAAAGGTGAATCGATCTTATTTTCATGATCTCATCACGATCCGATTCCCATTACACAAATCCAAGGACATCACAATATATATATGCACATATGCAATAGTTATAAAGTGATATATGTCAAAATATAATAAGCAAAAGGATTTTGTATCAAGTCACACGTGCCATCACTCACGTGATTGGCATGCTGGGCACCTATGACTAGCAATCTCCCACATGACCTAAAGCCAATCACCTATGTGTCTGATCTCAATCAGACCGCTATGATGCTCAAAGACAATCTGAGATAACGACTTTGTTAGTGGATCTGCAATGTTATCTTCGGATGGAACTCTTTCCACTACTACATCTCCTCGGGTTACGATCTCTCTGATAAGGTGGAACCTCCTCAAAACATGCTTAGATTTCTGATGAGACCTAGGTTCCTTCGCTTGAGCAATCACCCCATTGTTATCACAATATAAGGAGATCGACTCCTCGCTACCCAGCACAACTCCCAAATCTGTGATGAACTTCTTCAACCAGACTGCCTCCTTTGCTGCATCTGATGCAGCAATGTACTCTGCCTCTATAGTCGAGTCAGTAGTAGTATCTTGCTTGGAACTCTTCCAACACACTGCTCCTCCATTCAAGATGTACACATACCCTGAATTTGACTTGCTATCATCGACATCATACTGAAAACTTGAGTCCGTGTAGCCTTCAACCTTAAGGCTATTACCTCTATATACTAGTAAAAGATCCTTGGTCCTTCTCAAGTACTTAAGAATACACTTTACTACTTTCCAATGCTCCAAGCCTGGATCTATTTGATACCTTCTTGTGACACTCAAAGCATGCGCTATATCAGGCCTAGTACATAGCATGACATATATGATAGACCTTTTTGCTGATGCATAAGGTATCATATCCATGTTCACCCTTTCTTCTCGAGTCTCTAGGGACATACTTGTAGAAAGCGATATCCCATGTCTCATCGGTATGAGATCTCCCTTGGAATTTTCTATACCAAACCTTTTGACAATGGTTTCTATGTACTTGGACTGGGACAAGCCAAGCATCCTCTTGGATCTATCTCTATAGATTTTAATCCCCAAGATATAGGATGCTTCTCCTAAGTCCTTTATTGAGAAGTGTCTAGATAACCAAGCCTTTACTATGGATAGCATTCTTACATCATTCCCAATGATCAGGATGTCATCCACATATAACACCAAAAAGGTGATAGCGCTCCCACTTACCTTCCTATACACACAATGCTCATCTTCATTCTTAACGAAGTCATAAGATCTGATTCCCTCATCAAATCTTATGTTCCAACTTCGGGAAGCTTGCTTTAGTCCATAAATGGATCTAAGCAACCTACACACCTTATCTGGGCAGTTCTTGGACACGAATCCCTCAGGTTGCATCATATACACCTCCTCCTCGAGGTTCCCTTTGAGGAATGCGGTTTTCACATCCATCCGCTAGATCTCATAATCATAGTGTGCTGCAATAGCCAATAGAATTCTGATGGATTTCAGCATTGCTACAAGTGAGAAAGTTTCGTCGTAGTCAACACCTTACCTTTGATGATACCCCTTAGCCACTAGCCTTGCTTTATAGGTCTCTACCTTTCTATCTACTCTGATCTTTTTCTTAAAGATCTACTTGCAACCGATGGGTACAATACCTTCGGGCACATCAACTAGGTTCCAAACCTTATTGGAGTACATAGAATCCATCTCAGAATTCATGGCTTCTTGCCACTTCCCGGAGTCTATACTCATAATAGCCTTCTTGTAGGTCTGAGGATCAATATCCTCAACATCCTCTCCTCTAATATGTCCCACATATCTCTCAGAAGGATGGGATACTCTGTCAGACCTCTGTAAAGTTGAAACTTGTGTATTAGGTACCTGAACAGACTCGGGCTATAGAGTGGTGCTTGAGCTTGGTTCTCCAACCTCGCTCAACTCTATCATGGTCCCACTTTCTCCGCAAAAAATATGTTCCTTCTCAAGGAACACTGCTCTCTTAGCTACAAAGACCTTTTGGTCCTCTAGATGATAGAAATAATACCCACAAGTTTCCTTGGGGTATCCCACAAATTTGCATCGCTTTGTCCTTGATTCTAACTTATCGGGGTTGTATCCTTTAACGTGGACAGGGCAGCCCCAAATCTTAACGACCTTAAGATCAAGCTTCTTCCCCTTCCATATCTCATATGGTATAGATACTACCGACTTAGTTGGAACTATGTTTAGAAGGTAAGCTGCGGTTTCTAGGGCATATCCCCAGAATGAGATGGGTAGGTCATCGAAACTCATCATGGACCGTATCATGTCTAATGGCATACGATTTCTCCTTTCAGAGACACCATTGAGCTAAGGTGTATAAGGAGGTATCCATTGGAATAATATCCCATGGTCCTTGAGGAACTAAGTAAACTCTGTACTTAAGTACTCACCTCCTCGATCTGATCGAAGAGTTTTGATACTCTTTCCAGTCTAGTTCTCCACCTCATTCTTATACTCTCTAAATTTCTCAAAGGCCTCGGACTTGTACTTCATTAAGTACACATATCCATACCTTGAGAAATCATCAGTAAAGGTAATGAAGTAGGAGTAACCACCAATGGCATGAGTTGATATAGGTCCATATACATCACTATGTATAAGTTCCAACAGCTCAGTGGCTCTCTCTCTAGTTCCACTAAATGGAGAGTTGGTCAGTTTTCCACGAAGGCAAGGCTCGCAAGTTGCATATGACACATAGTCGAATGGATATAGATATCCATCATTTAGCAACTTTTGAATCCTTCTTTCATGGATGTGACCTAGCCTACAATGCCATAGGTAATGCACTGTTCATCTCATCTCGTTTCCTCTTAGACACATTTATATTCATGAATGTACCTGAAGCTTTATCAAGCTTTTGTTTCACCCTTTCTGCAAGGTACTCTTTGCAGTTCCTCTTCCAGTGCCCATCTTTGTCATAGTGGAAGTACTGGCCTTTGTCCTTTGCTGGCTCTTTCTTAGTAACCTTTGCTTTACCTGGTCTGCCCTTGCCCTTTCCCTTCTTAAGGGACCTTTCTGCTTTCCTTTTCTTTCTGGTCTCACTAGTGTAGAGAACTAGCTTCTCTTTCTTAATAGTACTCTTTGCCTCCCTCAACATATTGAGGAGCTTTGGGAGAGTCACCTCAAGCTTGTTCATATTAAAATTCATTATGAACTGTGAAAAGGAATCTGGTAGGGACTGAAGCACAATGTCCACACACAAGTTATCCTCTAGGACCATTCCTAGACCTGTGAGTTTCTCTATCCACTCAATCATCTTTAGGACATGGTTCTGAACCGGTGTCCCCTCAGTCATCCTCGCGTGGAAGAGGCTCTTGGATATCTCATATCGCTGAGTCCTTCCCTATTCCTCAAACAATTTGTGGACATGTAGGAGAATGGATCTGGCATCCACCTTTTCATGTTATCTCTGTAACTCAGGAGTCATAGAGCCCAACATATAGCATTGAGCAAGAGTGGAGTCATTAATGTACATCATGTAGCGAGCGATCTCATCCTCGCTTGCCCCTTCTTCGGGCGTAGGCATCACTGTATCATGGATATACATGATTTTCTCTGTCGTGAGAACAATTCTCAAGTTACGGAGCCAATTCGTATAATTTGGACCAGTGAGGCGGTTGACATCAAGTATGCTACGTAAGGGATTTGAAAGCGACATTTTCTGAAAATAAAGATGCAGTAGAAATGAATAACATGCAGATTTTGCAAGAAATAAACTATCAAGATATGGACTTCTATCTTAATATGCTCCCACTATTTTACCAACTAGTCAAGCGACACCCATAGCACATGAAACGGAAGTCTCTGACAGACTTATAGTGGGGATCAGGATCCAATCAGCGTCTTAGTGTAACCTCGAAGTACTCGACCAATCACACTAAGCCTAAAAGGTAGGCAACTCTTGCCGATCATAACTCCTTGTGATTCCCATCTTGTTCGACCTCCGAATCATCATGGTCTCGAGAGACTCGACCATCCATGATGCTCAGTTAAGTCAACACCTTCGTTACAAGGTGAGTCTGATTTGATGATATACCCTCGAGGGACTCGACCAAGCATACAATATCCTTAGGTCACCGGTGATATTTCTATGTCGTAAGCAAGATAGCGAATCATGTTATAGGTGAGTCTCGAGGGACTCGACTAACTCAACCTACACTGGAAATCAGTTCCTACTTATAACGATGGAAGGCCATGTGGGTCAATCTAATTGCCTCACGTTTACCGACTTAATATTATCGAGAGAGATGTTTGTTGAATCTCGTATTTTGATGATGAAACCATTTGATATGTGTTTATGTTTTAATCTGTGTTTTGAGTGACGCAGGATGCTACGAATAGGATGAGACAATTAAAGCAAGAAAAATCATGTTGTGATGGAGGAACATGTCAGAAGATTGGATGTCGGGCCGATGAATCGGTCGACGTATCGATAGAAGGCTTCGGGCCATGGACTTGGGCATCGGGCCAAGAAGAGCGGGTATTGCACCAAGGATATCGGAGTTACGGAGTCAACTGGCCGATTGGGCAATAGGCCGCAAGAGAGGACGATGCGCCGAAGAATCGGACGAAGCATCGAGGGACCAATGACATGCCGAACAACTTAGGTAATTTCTTAGGATTAATTATCTCAATCAAAGTTTTGTTTTAAGTGTGCAGGATTAACTACGATGAAAGAAAGACTTGCAGCAGGAGTTGCGCCAGAGTCAAGACTATGATCACGTTGGGAGTTCGAGAGCTTGACGGAAGTCCGGACGGTCGTCGGAGGTTTTGCGGGAACAAATCCGAGAAGTCCAGGAGCTTGCCAAAAGAAGCTAATTGGAACTTGCCAAGATCAAATCGTGAAGTCTAGGGGCTTGCCGAAAGTCCGTAGAATGGTTTCCGAGAGTTTATCGGAAGATCGCCGGAAGTTCGTCGGAAGCTCGCCGGAAGAAGTCTTGACATACGGACTTTGTAATAGCTTAGGAAATGTCTTTAAATTCGTAGTTAGCATATTAATTAGGGTTAGGATTAGGTGTTAATTCTATAACCCACGTAGGGGCCAATTGGGCCTGAGTTCGAACTGGTTTGGGCCAAGTTTGGAGCCCAACCTGTAAGCTGAAATAGTGTAGGCGGTGGCACTGCCAGATTAGGCAGTAGCACCGCTTAGGAGAGGGTCTCCTAGGAAAGATGGGCGGTGCAACTGTCCCAGGCAGGCGGTGGCACCGCCTAAGCTCAGTCTCCGAACGAGATTGGGTGGTGTAACCGCCCCTGATAAGCGATGGCACCGCTAGGGCTCAGTCTCTGAGCGAGACTAGGCGGTGCAACCGCCCCAAGCAGGCGGTGGCACCACCAGGGCTCAGTCTCCGAGCTCTGCTAAGCAGTGCAACTGCCCCTGACAAGCGGTGGCACTGCCCAGAGGCTCAGTCTCCGAGCTCTGCTAGGCGGTGCAACCGCCCCAGTCAGGCGGTGCAACCTCCAGACCCCGGAATTCCGGGAGATGATAGTTTTGAGCTCAGAATTCAAACTAGTTTGGAGCCTATAAATACCCCTCACATCCCTGGGTAAAATACATAAGCATAGAGAGATTAAAAGAGAGAAAACGCTGCTACAATCTCTAGAATTTCCCTCCTCTAGCTTAAGTGTTAGAATTCTGTTTAAGAGAGGAGAGTGAGTGCTTGTAAGGGTTGTCTCCTAAACCCAGTAAAAGGAGAAGAGGGGTGTAAGTAGGAGGTTGATCTTCGCCTAGTAACGAAAGATCGTTAGTGGATGCCGGTGGCCTCGATGGAAGAGGAATCAGAGGAGTGGATGTAGGTCATGATTGACCGAACCACTATAAACTCCCTTCTTCTCTGGTTTGCATTTTGTTTCCTGCTATTACCTTACTGCAAACCCCTTCAATAGCTTACTGCCTTCAATACATTTATGTATGCGTTCAAGCTAAGTTTCTGAAATCGATTTTACGTCAGAAATGGTTTTTATCGTACGATTGATTTGATGAAGTTGACGTTTTTATCCACTGCACTAATTCACCCCCCCCCCCCCTCTTAGTGCTCTTAATCCTAACAATTGGTATCAGATCCCGGTATTTCTCATTTCAGATTTACACCCGAGAGAAATGGCTCTTCATGGCTTTCAAGAGGGTTTTTCGATTGTTCGTCCACCATTGTTTAACGGATTAGACTACACTTATTGGAAAACTAGAATGAGAGTTTTCTTGATTTCTATGAATTTAGATTTATGGAATATTGTTGAAAACGATTGTCAACTTCCCTCTAAACCGATGAACGAATGGTCGAATTTGGAGAAGAAGTATTTTTCGTTAAACGCAAAGGCTATGAATGCCTTATTTTGAACTTTGGACAAAAATGAGTTCAATTGGGTTTCTTTGTGCGAAACGGCTTTTGACATATGGCACACTCTTGAAATCACACACGAAGGCACTTCTAGAGTTAAAGATTCGAAAATTAACTTTTTGATGCATGATTTCGAGCTTTTTCAAATGAAGCCAAGTGAAACCATTGGTGACATGTACACCCGTTTTACGGATGTCGTCAATGGTTTAAGAGCTCTTGGAAAATGTTTTTCGGATTTTGAACTCATAAACAAGATTTTGCGTTCTCTTTCTAAGAAGTGGGATTCAAAAGTAACTGCAATACAAGAAGCTAAAAACCTAAACAACTTACCACTTGAAGAACTAATTGGTTCGTTGATGACATATGAAATGGTACACAATGCACATGATGAACATGATGAATAAAACAACTTTCCAAAGATTAGGAAGGATTTGGAATCCCGGACAAATGAATACCACTTGAGCGATGACTCAAGTGATGAGGACAATGATGAACTTGAACTTCAAATACTAAATCTTAATAAGTTTATTAAACTAAAAATAAAATAAACAATGAACTTGAACGGAGGAAGACGCCAAAGAAGAAGAACACAAAGTGGGATGAATCGAGCTCCTCCGAAGACGAGAAAATCAAGAAAAGCGAGGTGGCAAACTACGCCTTAACCGCTTTCAATGATAAGGTAATCGAAATCCCCTTGATTTATTTTGAAAGTACTTGATGCTTTCATGATGTATTTTCTTTATTAGTTTAGAATTAATTTTCTTAAAAATTACATATTTAAAAATAAAAATATAAAAATTATGATCATGCTAGTAATTTTGAAAATGATAATATTGCATATTTTATGATAAACAAACAAAATGATTTTGATTGAAAATATGAAATCATGGTTAGGAAATAATAATGTGTATCATGTTTGATTAACATTGTTGAATGAAATCATGTTTGATTTGAAGTAATGCATAATGATGTAATGAAAATATTAAATGTTTTTGATACAATGATTGATAATTTTATGCATGAGATTTTAAGTTATACATGATGATAGCATGTGTTATTTTCATGAGTGTATTTGAAAAACATATGGTAAAATCATGTCTGAATACATGAAAGTGTTAAATTTTATTTTTGGTTAAATTTTATTTTCAGATTTTTTGGATTTTCAGATTTTTCTTAATCCTAACAATTCATTTTTGAGAATCTATTGATCTTGTGGTTTTATGACGAAATTTATTTTTCGATCCTAAACGTTGATGCATGTTTTTATTTAACATAAATGAAAAAGCATGCTAACATGAAATCAATTGTATGAAATGGAAATAATTTTCTATCCTATTGAGATTAATGAATTTATTTTACCAATCTTGTGAATCTCATGAAAATAAATATGATGAATATTTTGAAAATAAACGAGTGTATCATGCATTTGGTCTTAATGATTTCTCTTTAACATACTTTTTGAAATCATACTTGATGATGAATATCAAGATATTAAAATGATGTTATCATGGAATCATCCTTGATGATTTGTTTTTTACCTTTCCATCTTAAATGTTGACACTTGTTTTATTAAAGGTAAAGGCATGCTTATAAGAAGTAAATCACATGAATAGAAATTTATAAAAATGAAATGTGATCCTCTATCTTATCGTCTTTTCAATAAATCTATGCTTGTTATGTATGAATTTATTGAATGTGACTTTGAGGATGATTTCGGATTTTACAAATGCTTGATTCATACTTATGACATGAGACACATTTTAAATATGAATCATGTTCAATGCTTCAATCATGTTACATCTTCTTAATTCATTTTGTTCTCCTATATTTATTTACCAAAGAGGAGAATCTTTCAAATGAATGAAATGATACAAATGAATCACTTATTGATATATCTTTTTGAAATATCTTTTTAATGTGAATGTTGATATTTTGAGATGCCTATTGGAATTCATGACATGAGATAATTGAATCCTTGACTTACTCTTTATATGACTTGAAAATGGATGTTTAAAATCTTGCTTGATGAGTTGTTTTATAAGATTTTGCCTTTACGTCTTGAACTTTCATGCTTATCTTGATTTAGCATATAAAGACTAAGGCATGCTTAGATGAAAAAGAATCACTTAAAAAATACTTTTCCTATCTGATCGAGATTAATGATTTCATGATATTTTGTGAATCTTGAAATTGATTTTGATGACTTGATTATGAGTTTCAAGTTAACGATTTGATTTGAATGAATTTTATTAAATCATAATCTTGATCTTACAAAATTGGAATCACAAATAATATCTTTTGGTATTCATGAATTGATACTCACAATATGAAAGTATTGGTATTCATGACTTGAATTTGATTGAAACATTACATGCTTAAATTAATCATTCTCCTATGTTTCAAAAATTCTTTAAATGCCTTATGTGATGACTGAAAATTAATTTGCTTTATGATGAATCACAAATCATGACTTGATCTATGATATTGATATATTTTAATCATGATCCTTGGTTGTATAATTCTTTTGCTCTATTAAAAGGATTTGTCGAATGAATTATGTCCTTCTTGAATTTTCTTGATATCATGACATGATTTTGTAATATGGCTTATATAATGATTAAAATTTTTTTAGCCATTGATTTCTCCCTTCTTTTCGGTAATGACATAGGGGGAGAAAGATTGCTAGCCCAAGGCAAATGCTGGCTAGCTTTTACTCTTCCCTTCTTTTCGACAAAAACAAAGGGGAGAAATCTTTTGCTAGTTAAAACATGCAAAGAAAAGCAAAGTGCAATCTTGCACAAGAAGTAAGTGTTGAATTGCCATGATTGAACTTAAGAATCTTGCTATGCTTTTGTGCTTATATGTTGTGATGAAAATCTAGCTTCATGTTACAAAAACTTGAATATTTTTAAAATAGCTAGAGCTACTTCTCCTTTTGTTGATGACAAAGGGGGAGAAATATATGAATTGATACTATGAGTGCCATATTTGAATGAGAAATATATGAATTAATGTTATAAGTGCCATACTTGAATTTGAATTATGTTAAGATATCAAAAGAAGCTTGTATTGAAATATATGGTAAATTGATAATCGAAATGCTATGATTGCCATATGCCTGTTAAGATATCAAGAACTTGCATCATAATTTTACTTGATGATATCTTGCCATGTGATGAAATGCTACGATTTATTGCTAACATGATGCATGCAATCCTTATCCTTTTTATGTGATGTATTGCATATGATATGAATCATGATTAAAATTGCCTTAATTTGAATTCAAGGTTTATCTCAATTATGAAATTTTGAAATAAGAATAATTACTCACCTTTGTCATGATTTAGAAATTGACATAAAGGGTCTTCCCTTCTTTACAAAGGGTCTTCCCTTCTTTTTGACAATAACTAAGGGGGAGATAACTAGCGTGCACAATTCAAGAAAAAAGCAAAAATTGCACTCCTCAAAAGAGAAGAAATTGCTATCTTGAACATTACTAAGAATTGCTAGCTTGAAACATCAAGAAAATGTAAAAATGTGCTATCGTGCCTATCTCAAGAAAAGCAAATATGCCAACTTGCATATCTTTGAATTTGCTAACTTGTAAAACTTGTATATTTCAAGAAGCAAGAGTTGCTTTCTTGAACATCTCTAAATTGCTAGCTTGCAAGTTCTGAAATTGCTAGATTGCATGATGATAAAAATTTAATATTATGTTTTTCATGTAATTAGTTGAACTTATATTACAAACACAAGAATAGTTGTACTTCTCCTTTTTGTTGATGACAAAGGGGGAGAAGTATGTCGATGACATGACATGTAATGCATAAGTTTATGCATAAGTTCATGATGATGTGTTGCAAGTATTCATGATGAATATTGCAATGACTTGAATTCAGTTTGAATTCAAGGTTCTATCAATATGGCATATTGATAGGGGGAGTTTTTTAAACTCCGGGAGTTAAGGTTAACTCCGTCATCAAGTGGTTGTCATCATAAAAAAGGGGGAGATTGTTGAATCTCATATTTTGATGATGAAACCACTTGATATGTGTTTATGTTTTAATCTACGTTTTGAGTGATGTAGAATGCTTCGATCAGGATGAGACAATTAAAGTAGGAAAAATCATGTTGTGCCGGAGGAACATGTCAAAAGATTGGACGTCGAGCCGATAGACCGGTCGATAGAAGGCTTCGGGCTGTAGACTTGGGCATCGAGCTAAGAAGAGCGGGTATTGCGCTAAGGATATCAGAGTTACGGAGTCAACTGGCCAATTGGGCAATAGGCCGCAGGAGAGGACGATGCGTCGAAGAATCGGACGAAGCATCGAGGGACCAATGACATGCTAGACAACTTAGTTAATTGCTTAGGATTAATTATCTCGATCGAAGTTTTGTTTTAAGTGTGTAGGATTAACTATGATGAAAGAAAGACATGCAGCAGGAGTTGCGTCGGAGTCAAGACTATGATCATGTTGGGAGTTCGAGAGCTCGACGGAAGTCCGGACAGTCGTCGGAGGTTCTGCGGGAACAAATCCGAGAAGTCCAGGAGCTTGCCAAAAGAAGCTCGTTGGAACTCACCAAGATCAAATCGTGAAGTCTAGGAGCTTGCCGAAAGTCCGTAGAATGGTTTCCGAGAGTTTATCAGAAGACCGTCGGAAGTACGCTGGAAGCTCGCTGGAAGAAGTCTTGATTTGCGGACTTTATAATAGCTTAGGAAATGTCTTTAAATTCGTAGTTAGCACATTAATTAGGGTTAGGATTAGATGTTAATACTATAACTCACGTAGGGGCCAATTGGGCCCGAGTTCGGACTGGTTTGGGCTAAGTTTGTAGCCCAACCAATGAGTTGAAATAGTGTAGGCGGTGGCACCGCCAGATTAGGCGGTGGCACCGCCCAGGAGAGGGTCTCCTAGGAAACTTGGGCAGTGCAACCACCCTAGGCAGGTGGTGGCACCGCTTGGGCTCAGTCTCCGAGCGAGATTGGGCGGTGCAACAGCCCATGACAGGTTGTCACGAACGGTCGTCGCGCACCCGCAACAACTCCCTTCAACGAACCGTTCGTCGCTCACACCTGCATGTACAGTTGCTTGATAGCATGTTTTCTCTTAGTTTTGGGTCATTTTGCTTGTAAATATGTAAGTTCGAACAAGCTACAGTGTTACAAAGCGACTGCTCACCGAACCGAGCAAAACAGCCTCAAAACAGCCCAAAACAGCTCCGTTTTTGCGTGCCGCGGGAGGCTTGCGGAAAACTACCTCCGCTCACTAAAATGTCAGCCATCTCAGCCCCTTTGAACCCCCCAGGTGGCACAGGGCTGGATGGGGCTTCGGTTATATACCGGGCATTGAACTCTCTTTCGCAAGTTCGCACGTGACCTTTACGGGAACTTGTCTTCGTGCCCGGGACAAGGTGAGCGGCTGTTTGTGGGCTTGCAGCTGTTCATTCATCCTTCTAAAGCCTTGTTTTCTCCCTCTCCCTCTTTTCTCTTGTGCATGCAAGGTGCTCGTCAAATTGCTTGTAAAGCTTCCCCTTTTCGCGAGACTTCGGGACTTGTCTGTTGCTCGTTCTTTCAAACTAATCAACTTTCTCTTTTATAGGTCCTTCGGGACCTGCGAGAGGTTACAAGTGGGCTGATCCTTGCGGAGCAATATCGCAAGGGCGAAGCATGACTTAGGTAACATAAGCTAAGTTCGCGTCTTTGCCACAGGGGTGACTCGCGACTTAGGCAACGCAAGCTAAGTTCGCGTCTTTGGCCGCAAGGATGCCTCACGCCTTAGGCAATTCCAGCTAAGGCCATGACATTGTGGTATCAGAGCGGGCAAGCACTTCGAGCAGCAGCGAATGAACTTCGCAACTTTGCCATGGCAAAGCATCGTGGCAAATCAAGCAAGACGGGGCAAAACGGACCCTTGCCCCAAGCAACCGCAGGTGGGCTGCATATGCACACTCGCTCTCATGCTGTTGGAGCCGCTCAAGAGGAGCGCGGCAGCGAACACGATGAGCGAGAAGGTGGCTACTCTCCACGAGCGGAGGAAGCGCAATCTGGAGCGCTAACTGGGAAAAAGAGCCACAAGGAGAGACTCACAATGGTGGAAACCCACCTGGATGTTCTTGAAGCGAGCATGGAGGAACTCTACCATGGCCAATAAAGGCTTGTTGGGGTAGAGAGCTCGCAAGAGGAAGCAGAGTCTAGGATCGACAAGGTCGAGGCCCTAGTCGATCGACTGTCTGATGACACCAAAGACTCCATGCAACACTTACAGGATGTTGTGGCGGAACTCACTGCAAAGGTGGCCATGCTCACAAGAACACTAAATGCGGGAGGAGGCAACACCCGTGTTGCACCACCACAAAACTTGAGGGCACTTGAGCCTCATGGATATGGAGGGGCCAGAGATGCCAAAGAGCTCGAGAACTTTCTGTTCGACATGGAACAATACTTCCGAGCTACGAGACTCGATTCTGAAGATACCAAAGTTTCTATAGCAACAATGTATCTGAACGGAGATGCGAAACTTTGGTGGCGAACTCGTTGGGAGGAGATCTAGCAAGGTCGGTGTCGAGTCGACACATGGGAGGACTTGAAGCGGGAGTTGAGAACTCAGTTCCTACCGGAGAACACCGAATTCGTCGCAAGGAGGAAGTTGAGACAACTCCGCCAAAGTACCACCATCCGAGACTATGTGAAACAATTTTCTGCACTAATGCTGGACATATAGGACATGTCCGAAAGGGACAAGTTGTTCAGCTTCCTCGATGGTTTGAAACCGTGGGCTCAACATGAGCTAAATCGAAGGAATGTTACCGATGTGGTCGGGGCAATTGCTACTGCAGAAAGGCAAGGCCTCCAGGCAAGAAGGAAACAATCTTCAAGCAATCGCCCTCCAAAATATTCTCGAGAGAAGGAGCTCGGGGGCGAGCAAAAGAAGAAAAGTTCCCACAAAGGGCCGAACCCGAAAGGCAAGGCCTCATAACCTAGAGGATGTTTCTTGTGCGGAGGACCGCACATGGTAAGGGAGTGCCCACAAAAACAGGCACTCAATGCTTTGACGTCTTCCATCCACCCCCCCCGAAAGGACAAGGGCAAAGCTGTTGCTCTTAGTTTGAGCAGTTCTGAATCCAGCAGCGACGACGAGGAGTTGCAAGGACCCCGAATGGGAGCAATGTGTTTGTTGAACGCTATGCGGGGTCAAGTGGGGGAGAACATGAAGACAAAGGTACAAAGAGCAGGAAGTAGTGAGCTAATGTATGTGGAAATCAAGCTAAATGGCCAAACGACCCATGCAATGGTAGACACTAGCGCTACCCACAACTTCATAGCCGATCGTGAAGCACAACGACTTGGGTTGATCTTGGAGAAGAGCCCAAGCCGAATGAAGGCGGTGAACTCGGAGGCCAAGCGAATCTCCGGGTTAGCGAAGGGAGTTCCCATCAAAATCGGGACTTGGAGTGGAAATACCAACATGATGGTCGTGCCACTAGACGACTTCCAAGTGATTCTTGGAATGGAGTTTATGCACGTAGCGAAATTGGTGCCGATGCCATTCTTGAACTCCCTATGTATGATGGGAGGCGATGACCCCTACGTGGTTCCCATCTCTCGGAGAGGAACCAAGGAGCCCCAACACATATCGGCATTACAACTGAAGAAAGGGGTACGAAAAGGCGAATTGACTTTCGTGGCTGCTATGAAGCTAGAGCCACTCAACGAGATGGCCATTCAAGAACCTGCTGTAGTGGCGAACGTCCTGAAAGAGTTCAAGGATGTTATGCCACCTGAGTTACCAAAGACTCTTCCACCACGCAGAGGCGTGGATCACAGCATCGACCTGGAGCCAAGAGTGAAGCCTCCAGCGAGACCACCCTACCGCATGCCCCCATCGGAATTGGCAGAACTCATGGAGCAGTTAAGTGAACTACTAAGCGGTGGTCTCATCCGTAGCTCTAAAGCACCTTTCGGAGCTCTAGTTCTCTTCCAGAAGAAACAAGATGGGAGCCTCCGATTATACGTCGACTACCGAGCCCTCAACAAAGTGACAGTGAAGAACAAGTATCCCATCCCACTCATTGCGGACTTGTTCGATCAATTGGGCAAGGCTAAGTATTTCTCAAAACTCGACCTTCGGTCGAGGTATTGGCAGGTGCGCATTGCTGAAGGCGACGAAGAGAAGACTACCTGTGTGACCAGGTATGGAGCGTTCGAGTTCTTGGTGATGCCTTTCGGCTTAACCAACGCTCTGGCCACATTTTGTACTCTCATGAACCAGCTATTTAAGGAGTATTTGGATAAGTTCGTGGTCGTCTACTTGGATGATATCATCGTCTATAGTCAAACGCTCGAGGAGCACGTCAAGCACCTTCGGACAATTTTCAAAGTTCTTAGGGAGAACACTTTATTCATGAAAAGGGAGAAATGCTACTTTGCTCAAACTGAGATCCTATTCCTGGGGCATCGAAACGGTGATGGCTCCATTCGGATGGATAAGTCGAAGGTGCAAGCAATCGCGGAATGGCGAACTCCAATGAAGGTGCCAGAGTTGAGATCCTTCCTTGGTTTCATCAACTACTATCGACGCTTCATAGCGGGATATTCAAAGCGGGCAACCCCACTGACGGAGTTGCTGAAGAAGGAGCAGCCTTGGAAGTGGTTTGATAAATGTGAGATAGTATTCCAAGATATGAAGGCTGCTGTTCTGGAAGAACCAGTGCTCAAATTGCCGGACTATGGAGAGCCCTTTGAAGTCCATACAGATGCTTCGGACTTCGCTATTGGGGGGGTACTCATGCAGGAGGGTCATCCGGTGGACTACGAGAGCCGCAAACTCAACGAGACTGAGCAGCGGTATCCAGTGCATGAGAAGGAGATGACATTAGTGATCCAATGTCTACGAGTTTGGCGACACTACCTCCTCGGGTCGCGATTTGTGCTGAGGATGGACAATATCGCCCTGAGCTATTTCCAAACTCAGAAGAAGCTCTCCCCAAAGCAAGTGCGATGGCAGGACTTCCTGGCTAAATTTGATATGGCAATGGAGTACAAGCCCGGGAAGGCGAATGTCGTAGCCGATGCGCTGAGTCGGAAAGTAGAAGGCGTGAATGCCATGCAACTGGAGGGCAGAGGCCAAGCAAGTCAGTTGCACTCCAACTTCCTTTCCCGAATCAGGGATGGACTGTATAGTGATCCCCAGGCAGTTATCCTGATGCAACTCATCAAAGAAGGCAAGGCATGACGATTTTGGGTCCAGGAGGGACTTGTTTACACAAAGAGGAATAGGGTTTATGTTCCCCGAGTGGACAATTTAAGACGTGAGCTCTTAAAAGAGTATCACGATTCCCTTTGGGCTGGACACCTAGGCATTCACAGAACATTGGCTCTTGTGGAGAGGGCCTTCTATTGGCCAAAGATGGGGACTGATGTGGAGGAATATGTTCGAATGTGCCTTACTTGCCAACAAGATAAGGTAGAGCAGCGGAAGCCGATGGGACTTCTGGAGCCGTTGCCCGTACCAGAAAGGCCATGGGAGAGCATTTCCTTAGACTTCATATTAAGCCTGCCACCTGTAGGGGGACTTGGATCGATACTCGTGGTGGTCGATCGGTTTTCAAAGTATGCAACTTTCATCGCTGCTCCCCTACACTGTTCAGCAAAGGAGGCGGCCAGGCTGATGATGAAGGATGTAGTGAAGTATTTGGGAGTCCCGCACAATATCATTAGTGATTGAGACGCTCGGTTCCTGAGATGATTCTGGACCGAACTATTCAAATTGTTGGGGTTAAAGTTATACTTCTCTACAAGCCTCTACCCACAGACGGATGGTCAGACTGAAAGGATAAACTCGCTCTTGGAGCAATATCTCCGGCACTACGTGAGTGCCAATCAACGAGATTGGGTGAAGCTGTTGGATATTGCCCAATTCTCCTACAACTTGCAGCGAAGCTCTGCATCCAACAAGAGCCCCTTCGAGATTATCACAGGACAACAACCGTCGATTTCGCACACCATGGCAATTGGGTATACTGGGAGTAGTCCATCAGCCTACCATTTCGCAAAGGAATGGCATCGAAATGCAGATATTGCACGGGCTTACTTGGAGAAGGCGACAAAAAGGATGAAGAACTGGGCAGACTTGGGAAGGCGACCGCAAGAGTTCAAAGTTGGCGATTTGGTGTTGGTAAAGCTCCAACCAGCATCACTCCAATTCTTTAGGAACATAGTCCATAAAGGATTGGTGTGCAAGTATGAAGAGCCCTTCCCAATTATCAGCAGGGTAGGCAACGTCTCTTACAAGTTGCAGCTGCCGGCATGGTTCAAAATTCACAACGTTCTTCATGCCAGCAACCTATAAGCCTACCACTCGGATCCGCAAGATGCTTCCCAAAGTGTTCCAACTCGGCTACCTCCCATCACAGCCTCCTACGAGAAGCGAGTGGAAACCATTCTGGCGGACCGCAAGAAAAAGCTACCCAACATAGCTGAGCAGACAGAGTACTTGGTGAAGTGGTGAAAACTTCCCCGAACTAAAGCCAGTTGGGAGCCTGAAGACGCCCTGCGACATGAAGAAGAAGTCATCAACAACTACCAACAAGCGTCGACGAGGGCGTCGACAGTTTAAGTGGGGGAGAATGTCATGAACGGTCGTCGCGCACCCGCAACAACTCTATTCAACGAACCGTTCGTCGCTCACACCTGCATGTACAGCTGCTTAACAGCATGTTTTCTCTTAGTTTTGGGTCATTTTGCTTGTAAATATGTAAGTTCGAACAAGCTGCAGCGTTACAAAGCGACCGCTCACCGAACCGAGCAAAACAGCCCCAAAACAACCCAAAACAGTTGCGTTTTCGCGTGCCGCGGGAGGCTTGCGGAAAACTACCTCCGCTCACCAAAACGTCGGCCATCTCAGCCCCGTTGAACCCCCCAGGTGGCACAGGGCTGGATGGCGCTTCGGTTATATATCGGGCGTTGAACTCTCTTTCTCAAGTTCGCACGTGACTTTTACGGGAACTTGTCTTTGCGCCCGGGACCAGGTGAGCGGCTGTTTGTGGGCTTGCAGTTGTTCGTTCATCCTTCTAAAGCCTTGTTTTCTCCCTCTCTCTCTTTTCTCTTGTGCAAGCAAGGTGCTCGTCGAATTGCTTGTAAAGCTTCCCCTTTTCGCGAGACTTCGGGACTTGTCTGTTGCTCGTTCTTTCGAACTAACCAACTATCTCTTTTACAGGTCCTTCGGGACCTGCAAGAGGTTACAAGTGGGCTGATCCTTGCATAGCAATATCGCAAGGGCGAAGCGCGACTTAGGTAACGCAAGCTAAGTTCGCATCTTTGCCACAGGGGTGACTCGCGACTTAGGCAACGCAAGCTAAGTTCGCGTCTTTGGCCGTAAGGGTGCCTCATGCCTTAGGCAATTCCAGCTAAGGCCGTGACAAGGCAGTGGCACCACCAGGGCTCAGTCTCCAAGCGAGACTAGGCGGTGCAACCGCCGTAGGCAGGCGATGGCAGCGCCATGGCTTAGTCTCCGAGCTCTGCCAAGCGGTGAAACCACCCCTGATAAGCAGTGGCACCACCCAAAGGCTCAGTCTCCGAGTTCTGCCAGGCGGTGCAACCGCCCCAGTCAGGTGGTGCAACCGCCAGACCCCGGAATTCCGGGAGATGACAGTTTTGAGCTTGGAATTCAAACTGGTTTGGAGCCTATAAATACCCCTCACATCCCTAGGTAAAATACACGAGCACAGAGTGATTAAAAAAGAGAAAACGCTGCTGCAATCTCTAGGATTTTCCTCCTCTAGCTTAAGTGTTAGAATTCTGTTTAAGAGAGGAGAGTGAGTGCTTATAAGGGTTGTCTCCTAAACCCGGTAAAAGGAGAAGAGGGGTGTAAGAAGGAGGTTGATGTTCGCCTAGTAAAGGAAGATCATTAGTGGATGCCGGTGGCCTCAACAGAAGAGGAATCGGAGGAGTGGATGTAGGTCACGATTGACCGAACCACTATAAACTCCCGTCTTCTCTGGTTTGCATTTTGTTTCCTGCTATACCTTACTGCAAACGCCTTCAATAGCTTACTGCCTTCAATACATTTACGTATGCGTTCATGCTAAGTTTCTGAAATCGATTTTACGTCGGAAACAGTTTTTATCGTATGAGAGACGAAGTTAACATTTTTATCCGCTGCACTAATTCACCCCCTCTCTTAGTTCTCTTGATCCTAAAATTGTTTCTATGATTTGGTCTCCTAATATGATGTGTCACACATATACATATTTAATATATATCTACATCGCATGCAAATATATATACAAATCTAGTATGTGTATAAGCAATCACACCAGATGATCATAGACCACAACCTAATGTGATTTGGCCCGAGCCAGTAGGCCTAATCACTCACATCAAGATCTATGTGTGCAACGGTGCATCTCCATGCCCTATGATCGTCTATCTCGTCCTCGTCGGTTCCGTCGACATCTCGATACATCTTCATGCATCGCGATCGTCTGTCTCGTGGGTCCCGCTATCACATCCACGCTCCCGCTGTGCCTCCTCATATGATTACAACTCAATCATAGGCACGTAGGCCCGACAATAAACAAGAAATATAATAGAGGCTCACAGACTCTAATAATAATAATCACAAGTATACACATCACACGGTCTATAATCATCCGTCCATACATCATACATCATATGTATAATTAATCATCATCATGTAGGACTACTAGATAATGAAAAAATAATAATAAACTAAACCTTTTAATTAATTAGTATTTTATGAAATCAGGGATATATAAGGAATTTCTAAATTCATAGGGGTATTTTTATAATTTAGATAAAAGGATAGAATTTGAATTTCTGAAATACAAAGGGGTAAAACTATCTTTTTCCCCAAGAATGCCCTAATGCCCTACTCCCCTGCTGCCGTCGTCGCCGGCACCTTGGTGGCGGCGGCCTATCGGGAGGGGCTTAGTGTTGCCCTCCTCTGCCAAACAAGACGCTTTTTTGGCAGCATGCCGCTTCGGTGGTAGCGCATCTCAGTGGGTGATTCTGCTGGCGGGGCAGCGCCTGCAGGCGATGCTACCCCTGCGGGCGTCGTCGCCTCCACGGGCAGTTCTGTTCGCAGGGCAACGCTCGCAGGTGGCACTGTCCCCCCAGGCGACCGCCCCTGCGGGGGGGTTTCACCCGCGGGAGCAACGGCGGCAGGCACCGCTGCCCTACGATGCATCACCGTGCGGGAGAATTGACCGCAGGCGCCTCTGCCCGTAGGCTGCCAGCCTCGCCGACTGCAAACCTACTACTGCAGACGCAGCCCCTATGCTGCCTGCTTCCGGTTGCGCTACACACACGTAGATCGAGGGCAGCAACTGTTGCTGCCCTTTCTCGCTATTGCATCAACGATTTTGACGTCAAAAGTTTCTTCAAAACACAACACACACAGTTCAAAACCAGTCTATCGCACAAACAACCTTGCTCTGATACCACTGTTGGGAAATCTTGGGGGCAACATCAGATGCGCAGCGGACGAACAAGAAAATAAAATCTCCGATTCCCAAAGATATGTTCGTCGTCGTGCGAAGATTGGTGTGCAAAATCAGTGAAATTTAAAACTGCGTATAGAGTAGATTGTGTTACCTAGGGAGATCGTATATCCCTCTTTCCTTGCAGATCTTTAGGAGAGGGTAAAGGAGGTCAAGCATCCTCCTCTCTAGCGGTGATCCACACAATAGGGCTGCAACGACGCTCCTCAAAACTCTAAGCCTGCTCTGAGGTGGAGAGGGGAAGGAAAATAAGAGAGGCAAGCAAAGGCTCTAGTCTTTGAGGCTTTGAATCCCTCCTATTTATAGAGGTCCCCTGTCAAACCCTAATGGATCCTCCCCTAGTGCGTATTCTATCTGCATCCAATAACCCAAGACTTTTTAGATTAGTGGATCTCTATCCAATAATCTCTCATGGGCTCTTATTGGATCTCGTCCATGGGATCCAATAATTCAGGGGCTTATTGGATATCCAATAAGACAAGGGCTCCGTCAGATATCTCATATCCGAACCTCTACTCATCGCAATGCCTACCATATATGTGTGACTCTCTAGGCCCAATATCGAGCTGGCCGTGAGTCATACCTGTCAGAACTCCTTCTAACTCAGTGAATTATTATCGACTCATCGACTACGAACGTACTAGACCACTACGCCGTAATCCCTAGACGATACAGGGGAATCCAATCCATTGGACCAGTCTATCCTCAGTTACCATGTACCTATAGTTCCTCATCCATCTAATATCCCAGAGACCGTATATCGAACACGGTGCTGTCAGACCCATATGGTTTCTACTCGAGTCTCGCTTTAATCAGATTCTCCCGGAGAATTCTTTCTCTCTCAACCCAAATGACCCTGGCCAGGGATTTATTTGAGCAAGAACACATGAGATATTCCTCTCATGATGTCAAGAGTGGATGATCCTCTATCAACACTCAATAACCCTCGTAAGGTCGACTACCACTCCCAATGACTAGCTGTAATAGATCTGGGATAGCCAAACCTATAAGTCTAGTATCAAAGAGTGGAGCACTCATACATGACATCCTTGGTGTCTCAAGTCTAAGGACAAGATATACCAGTAGGACTACGGAATTACTGTCTGACAATAAGGCATCATCAACCATCCAGCATTCTGTAAGCGGATCAATCAGTGAACTCATTCTCCAATGAGCACCTGTACTGTATCCCTAGTATCCCTACACGAGCAACTATGAGACCAGCTACATCTATCATATGGTCGGGTATACAACACACTAGTCTGTCCGGTTATCACGATGTCCCTCTCGAGTAACCTATGACCGGGATTATGCAGGATATGTGTTTAAAGGTGAATTGATCTCATTTTCGTGATCTCATCACGATCCGATTCCCATTGCACAAATCCAAGGACATCACAATATATATATATATATATATATATATATATATATATATATATATATATATATATATATATATATATATATATATATATATATATATATATATATATATATATATATATATATATATATATATATATGTAATAGTTATAAAGTGATATATGCCAAAATATAATAAGGAAAAGGATTCTGTATCAAGTTACACGTGTTATCACTTACATGAATGGCTTGCTAGGCACCTATGACTAGTAGTAGTACCGCCCAATTATGGCGGTAGTACCGCTAGGACCCCAAAAATCCGGGATATAACATTTTTTAGCTCCAAATTCGAACTAGTTGGGGCCTATATAAACCCCACCCTTTCCTGCATAAAAGGGCACCGAAATCATGATCTTATTCTGAGAATTTGAGAGCTCAAAAGTGTTGTAAAAGGCCAAAAGTTCTTCTCCCTCTTTTCATCTAAGTTTTGATCATTCAAGAGAAGAGTGAAAATCTATAAGGGTTATCTCCTAAGCCCGTCAAAAGGAGTAAAGCTGTAAAAGGGTGGTTGGCCTTCGCCTATTGTAGGAAGGCCTCTAGTGGACGTCGGTGACCTCATCGGAGGAGGAAGCCAAAAGTGGATGTAGGTCAAGATTGATCGAACCACTCTAAATCTCGGTTTGCATTTACATTCTGCTATCTATCTTAGCTGCTAACTGCCTCCATTGCTTTTCTTCAACTGTACTTCACTTAATCTTATGTTGAAGAACTTTCCGAAATGATTTTTCATCAAAAGTGTTTTTATCGTATGAACGTCGTTTTAAATCATCGAAAGTTTTCTGTTGCACTAATTCACCCCCCCTAGTGCTCTTGATCCTAACATACCGCTGCACTAATTCACCCCCCTTCTTAGTGCCGACTCTTTTCCTAATAGTTGGTATCAGAGCCTCGTATTTCTCATTTGGTTTAACACCCAAGAGAAATGACTCTTTTTGGCTTTCAAGAGGGTCACTCTCTCATTCATCCTCCCTTTTTCAATGGGAAGGACTACACATATTAGAAAACATGAATGAGAGTTTTCTTGCTTTTTTTGGATTTAAACTTATGAAACATTATTGAAAATAGTTTTCGAAAGTCTTCTCTTCTAATAAACCATTGGAATGATTTGGAGAAAAGACATTTTCCTTAAATGCTAGAGCTATGAACGCTCTATTTTACGCTTTGGATAAAACTAAGTTTAATTGGGTTTCTACTTGCGAAACGACTTTCGATATATGGCACACTCTCAAAATCACACACGAAGGCACTAATAGAGTAAAAGATTCTAAAATA
The DNA here is from genome assembly GCA_900464855.2 of Musa schizocarpa. Lineage (NCBI taxonomy): Eukaryota > Viridiplantae > Streptophyta > Magnoliopsida > Zingiberales > Musaceae > Musa > Musa schizocarpa. The sequence continues at coordinate 19,090,813 of LS990915.1, forward strand.
AATCATTTAATGCACGATTTTGAACTATTTCGAATGAAGCCAAGTGAAACTATTGGAGACATGTACACTTGTTTTACAGATGTCAACGAGATAAACAACTCAAACGAAACTCCCTTAGTTTACTTTGAAATTACTTGATGTTCTTCATGAGTTATTTTTAATTTAGTTTAAAAAAATTATATAAATTTCTTTTTGAAAATTACATGTTTAATAATATAATGAAAATGCAAAAATTGGGATCATGCTATTAATTTTGAAAATGGTAATGAAAATTACATATTTTATGTTAAAGGAATAAAATATTAGATTTAAACCTAATAATAATCCTATGTATGTTTTTCAAGAAGAAATAATATGTTGAATCTCGTATTTTGATGATGAAACCACTTGATATGTGTTTATGTTTTAATCTGCATTTTGAGTGACGCAGGATACTTCGATCAGGATGAGATAATTAAAGCAGGAAAAATCATGTTGTGCCGGAGGAACATGTCAGAAGATTGGACGTCGGGCCGATGGATCGATCGACGTATCGACAGAAGGCTTCGGGCCGTGGACTTGGGCTTCAGGCCAAGAAGAGCGAGTAATGTGCCAAGGATATCGGAGTTGCGGAGTCAACTGGCCGATTGGGCAATAGGCCGCAGGAGAGGACGATACGCCGAAGAATCGGACGAAGCGTCGAGGGACCAATGACATGCCAGACAACTTAGTTAATTGCTTAGGATTAATTGTCTCGATCAAATTTTTGTTTTAAGTGTGCAGGATTAACTATGATGAAAGAAAGACATGCAGCAGGAGTTGCGCCAGAGTCAAGACTATTATCACGTTGGGAGTTCGAGAGCTTGACGGAAGTCCGGACAGTCGTCGAAGGTTCTGCGGGAACAAATCCGAGAAGTCCAGGAGCTTGCCAAAAGAAGCTAGTCGAAACTCGCCAAGTGGATCGTCACAAGTCCAAGAGTTTACCGGAAGTCCGTCGGAGCATCGCTGGAGGTTCGTCGGATGTTCGCCGGAAGTTTGCTGGAAGAAGCGATTGACGCACTAGAGCAAGCTGTAGTAAATGTCTTAAGAATTGTCGTAGTTAGCATGTAGATTAAGTTAGGAATGGGAGGTGATCCCATTAACTTAATCTGGGGGCAATTAGGCCCTTGACAGACCCAAATTGGGCCGAATGGATCAACCCATTCAGACCAGAATTCCTACTAGGCGGTGGCACCACCCAGGAGAGAGTCTCCCAGGAAAGCTGGGAGGTGCAATCACCTCAGGCAGGCGGTGGCACCGCCTGGGCTCAGTCTCCGAGCGAGATTGGGCGGTGCAAACACCCCTGACAGGCGGTGGCACCGCTAGGGCTCAGTCTCCGAGCGAGAGTGGGCGGTGCAACTGCCCCTATCAAGCGGTGGCACCACCCATAGGCTCAGTCTCCGAGCTTTGCCAAGCGGTGCAACCGCCTCTGACAAGCGGTGGCACCGCCGAGAGGCTTAGTCTCCAAGCTCTGCCAGGCGGTGCAACCGCCCCAGTCAGGCGGTGCAACCGCCAGACCCCGAAATTCCAGGAGATGACAATTTTGAGCTCGAAATTCAAACTAGTTTGGAGCCTATAAATACCCCTCCCATCCCTGTGTAAAACACACAAGCACAGAGAGATTAAAAGAAAGAAAACACTGCTACAATCTTTAGAATTTCCCTCCTCTAGCTTAAGTGTTAGAATTCTGTTTAAGAGAGGAGAGTGAGTGCTTATAAGGGTTGTCTCCTAAACTCGGTAAAAGGAGAAGAGGGGTGTAAGAAGGAGGTTGATCTTCGCCTAGTAAAGGAAGATCGTTAATAGATGCCATTGGCCTTGACGGAAGAGGAATCAGAGAAGTGGATGTAGGCCATGATTGACCGAACCACTATAAACTCTCGTCGTCTCTGGTTTGCATTTACTTTGAGCATCTTATCTTTACTCCAAACCTCCTCAGCAGCTTACTGCCTTCTGCTCATTTACAAATGTGTTTCTTAGTTAAGTATTTTTCGAATCGGCGTTAAGACGAAAATCAGTTTTATCATACGAACATCATATTTCAGTTTGAGCTTACATTCTGATTTCTATCTTAACTGCAAACTTTCTTCCTTACTTTATTTCAAATATGTTTCCGTAAGCTTTCAAAGTTATTATCTGCACGAAATGACTTTTACGTCAGAATCGGATTTCAACGTACGAACGTAGGTTTAATCGTCGAAAGTTTTTCGTTGAACTAATTCACCCCCACCCCTCCCCCCCCCCCCCCCCTCTTAGTGCTCTTGATCCTAACATAATGTGTATTTTCGATTTTGATTAAAATCATGCTTGATGTTATAATGATGCAATAATGCAATAAAATATCAAATATAAATCTAATGCTTGTAGACTTAACAAGATTAATCATATTTTATCTCAATTTTAATTAAAGATGCTCTATGATTAATGAAATCAAGTTTCATTTGAAGTAATGATTTGATATCATGCTCAATAAGTTTATGTTTCGAATTTATGCATGATGATTCTTTAGATTAATGGATTATTGATTTTTATGAGAATGAATGTGGCCTTTTCAGTTTTAAACTATGATGTATGTTTTCATACGAAAAACTTGATCATGCTTATATGAAATCAATCACTTAAAATGAAATATATAAAAAGAAAAATATATTATTATTTGAATTAAAATGATGAATCAAATATCTTGTTTAAAGAAGCCTTATGTTTAATGTGTTGATGGTTTTTTGGTCTTGATGGTTTTTATGACAAAATCTACTTTTCGATCTTAAATGATATTGCATGCTTTAACTTGGCACAAAAACTTGGGCATGCTTGTGAGAAATAAATCAAATAACAAAAAGGGGAAGGAAAATATTTTTCTTAAAGAATTTCTCAATCTCTACTTTATCGATCTTTCAAAAAAGGGATATCAATAAATATATGTTTGTTATTTTTTTTGAATCTCTTGAAAATGATTTTGAGTTGTTGATTTGAATTTGAATGAGCTTTATCTTGATTTTTCGAGATTTATAACTTGAGATTTCTTATGCATGAATCAAGATATTATACCATTTGATCTCTTATATTTCTTTTTGCTATTTATAAAACGAAGAGATTTGTTGAAATAAATCATGTCTTATTACATTCATGAAAAATTGAGACATTATGCATGAATCGAGTTCTCATGAGAATCTATTTACGTTGTCTTCATTGAATTTTCTTGAAAAAATGTTGATAATTTTGACAATCTGAGTTTGAATAAGTTTTATCAAAATCATGATCTTGGTTTATTGGAATTACTTGAGATATTTTTTAATCAAGATCTCTTCTTTGTACTCCTACGATTTTTCTTGATTTTTATTTAAAAAAGAGATTTACTATATGAATCATGTCTTTTGGTATTTAAGTGGTATTATCTTTAATGACATGATTTCTTTGTATTATGGCATGAATGCCATGAAATGATTGAAATATTTTACACTATTATGTTTTTCCCTTATTTTTGTTAGGAATGGGGTCGGCACTAAGAGGAGGGGTGAATTAGTGCAGTGGTAAAATCACATCTTCAAAATCATTTCATTTCGATAAAACCGATTTCGTAAATATGTTAACTTGAAATTGTACGGAAATGTAGTGATGGAGGAATTCAGTTTGCTATAAGATAAATAACAAGAAGTAAATGCAAACTAGATTTTAGAGTGGTTCGGTCGTCGTGACCTACATCCACTTCGTCGATTCCTCTTTCGTCGAGGCCACCGACATCCACCATCGATCTTCCTTTAATAAGCGAAGATCAACTTCCTTCTTACACCCCTCTTCTCCTTTTCCTGGGTTTAGGAGACAACCCTTACAAGCACACACTCCTTCTAAATAGAATTCTAAACTTAGACTATAGGAGGGGATTTCTCTAGTGATTGCAATTGTGTTTTCTCACTTTTAAATACTCTGTGCTTGTTTCTCTTAACCAGGGATGAGAGGGGTATTTATAGGCCTCAAGTTGATTCAAACTTGGAGCCCAAAAATATCTCATCCCGGGTTTCTTGGGTCCGGACGGTACCACCGCCTATGCTGGTTGGTACCACTGCCTATGCTGGGCGGTACCACCGCCCAGTCTGGCGATATCATCGCCTGACATTGGATTGTACCATCACCCAGACTGGCGGTACCATCGCCTATAGCCTCTCGGAGGTTGTGTCTGGGCGGTGGGGCGGTACCATCGCCTGACATAGTCTCAGAGACTATGCCATGATGGTGTCACCTCTTGGGGCATTGTTTGGGCCTTTTCATTGGGCCCAACTAGCCCATAATTGGGTTACTTAATTCCAAACCCAATTATATGTTAACTACGAAATCTAAAACATACTTAAGCTAAACAAGTTCGTAAGTCTAGTTTCTTCCGGCGAGCTTTCGACGATCTTCTAGCGAACTTTCGACGATCTCTCGGCAATGTTCCAGCGGACTCCCGGCAAGCTCCTAAACTTCACGACGATCTTCTTGGCGAGTTCCGATGAGCTTCTCTATTAAGCTCTGATACTTCTCGGCTGGTTCCGATAGAACTTCCGACAAACGTCCGGACTTCCAATGAACTCTCGAACTCCCAATGAAATCATGTCCTTGACTCCGGGACTTCATTTTGCTTCATGCCTTTCTATCGTAGTTAATCCTGCACATGTAAAACACACTTCGATCTAGACAATTATTACTAAGCATTAATCATGTTGTTCGGCATGTCATTGGTCCCTCGATGCTTAGTTCGATTCTTCAGCACATCATCCTCTCTTGTGGCCTATTGCCCAATCGACTAGTTAACTCCGTAAATCTAATATCCTTGGCACAATATCTACTCTTCTTGGCCCGATGCCCTAATCCATGGCCTGAAGCCTTCTATTAATACGTCGACCGATCCTCTAGCTCGACGTCCAATCTTCTGACATATTCCTCTAGCCCGACATTATTCTTTCTGCTTTAATTGTCTCACCCTGATCGAAGCATCCTGCGTCACTCAAAATGCGGATCAAATCATAAATAATTATCAATTGGTTTCATCATCAAAATCCGAGATTCAACAATTCTTTCTTATTTACAATGATAAAAAAGGGAAAAATTATGATCATGCATGGTAGGATGTAATTTGACAAATTGATACCATCATGATGTGAAATATTTATGATTTGGAATTATGCATGCAATACTTATGTTTTTTATTATGATGATGTATGTGATATATTGCATATGGTGTGAATCATGATTGAAATTATGGTATTTTGAAATAAGAATGAATACTTTACCTTTGTCATGATTTGAAAATTATTATAAAGGGAAAAGAATTACAACATTGTATTTTTCTCTTCTTTTTGATAATGACAAAGGAGGAGAAAAATTGCTAGTTAAATATGCAAAATTTGAAAACTTGCACATTGCAAAAGAAGCAAACTTGCTAGCTTGCTCATCTCAAAAGAGAAGCAAGAAGTACTATCTTGCAAATCTCAAGATGCATAAATGTAAACTTGCAAAATTTATAATTTTGCACATCATTAAAATTTCTAATGATTTCATGATTATGCATTTTCTAAAATGTTGTAAGATTATTGCTAGCTTGCATGATGATAAAACTTGAGATTATATTGCAACGATTTGAAATTATATCTCAAACACTTGAAAGTTACACTTCTCCTATTTGTTGATGACAAAGGGGGAGAAGTATGATCATGTTATGCATGATGATGTGTTACAAATATTCATGATGAAATTTGCAATGACTTGAATTCAAGGTTCTATCAATATGACATATTGATAGGAGGAGTTAAGGTTAACTCCATCATCAATTGGTTGTCATCATCAAAAAGGGAGAGATTGTTAAATCTCGGATTTTGATGATGAAACCAATTGATAATTGTTTATGATTTAATCTACGCTTTGAGTGACGCAAGATGCTTCGATCAAAATAAGACAATTAAAGCAGGAAGAATCATGTTGGGCAGGAGGAAAACATGTCAGAAGATTGGACGACGAGCCAAAGAATCGGTCAACGTATCGACAGAAGGCTTCGTGCCATGGATTCATGTATCGAGCCAAGAAGAGTGGATATTGCACCAAGGATATCGGAGTTGCAGAGGTCAACTAGCCGATTGGACAATAGGCCATAAGAGAGGACGATGTGTCGAAGAATCGGACGAAGCGTCGATGGACCAATGACATGCCGGACAACATGATTCATGCTTAGTAATAATTGTCTAGATCCAAGTATGTTTTTATGTGTGTAGGATTAACTACGATAGTAAGGTCTAAAGCAAAATGAAGTCTCAAAGTCAAGGACGCAATTTCGTTGGGAGTTCGAGAGTTCGTCGGAAGTCTAGACATTCGTCAGTAGTTCTACAGGAACCAGCCTAGAAGTGCAGGAGCTTACTGGAAGAAACTCATTGGAACTTGCCAAGAAGATCATCATGAAGTCTAGGAGCTTGCCGGAAGTCCGTTGGAACATTGCTGGGAGATTGTCGGAAATTCGTCGGAAGATCGCCAGAAAAAACCAAGACCTAGGGACTTGTTTAGCTTTAGTATACCTTAGATTTCGTAATTAGCACGAAATTGAGATTGGATTTGGGCCAACTCAATTATGGGCCAGTTGGGTCCAATGAAAGGCCCAAACAGTAACCCAAGAGATGGCACTATCATAGCACAGTCTTTGAGACTGTGTTAGGCGGTGGTACCGCTAGTCTGAGCAGTGGTACCATCCCTGGCAGGGTGCCTGGTACTACTAGTCTAGGTGATGGTACCGCCCATTGGTAGGTTGCTAGGTGGTGGTACCGCCTAGTGCAGTGTTATTGTCAAACTGACACTACGTTGGTACCGCCCAACACAGGCGGTGGTACCGCCCGTACCTAGGAAACCCGGGATGAGATATTTTTAGGCTCCAAGTTTGAATCAACTTAAGGCCTATAAATACCCCTCTCATCCCTGATTAACACACACAAGCATAGAGAATTTAAAGAGGGAATAACGATGTTGTAATCTCTTGTGAGAATCCTCCTCTTATAGTCTAAGTGTTAGAATGGTTTGAAAGAGGAATGAGTGCTTGTAAAGGTTGTCTCATAAATCCAGTAAAAGGAGAAGAGGGGTGTAAGAAGGAGGTTGATCTTTGCCTATTAAAAGAAGATCGATAGTGGATGCCGGTGGCCTCGATGGAAGAGGAATCAGAGGAGTGGATGTAGGTCACGATGACCGAACAACTATAAATCGGTTTACATTTTTGTTTTGCTATTTATGTTAACTGCAAATTGCCTTCCTTGCTTTACATCAACTAAACCTCCATATGCTTTCAATTTAAAGATCTTTCCAAAATGGTTTTCATTGAAATCAGATTTTATCATACAAAAGTTTCAAACCGACGTAATTTTTACCGCTGCACTAATTCACACCCCCCACCTCTTAGTGCCAATTGGTTTCCTAACAGTATCGATAGATGGCTTCGGGCCATGAGTTCGGGCATCTGGCCAAGAAAAGCGGATATTACACCAAGGAAATCGGAGTTGCGGAGGTCAACTAGCCGATTGGGCAATAGACCGCAAGAGAGGACGATGCACCGAAGAATCGGATGAAGTGTCGATGAACCAATGATATGTCGGACAACATTTGATTAGCTTAGTATTAATTGTCTAGATCGAAGTAGATTTTTATGTGTGCAGGATTAACTACGATAGCAAGGCATAAAGCAAAATGAAGTCTCGGAGTCAAGGACGTGATTTCGTTAGGAGTTCGAGAGTTTATTGGAAGTCCGGACGTTCGTCAGAAGTTCTGTCAGAATTGACCGAGAAGACTAGGAGCTTACCGAGATTCCACTGGAACATTGACGACAGATCATCGGAAGTTCGCCGGACAATCGCCAAAAGCTTGCCCGAAGAAATCTAGACTTACATACTTATTTAGCTTAGTGTATGCCTTAGAATTCATTATTAGCACATAATTGTAACATCCCATTAGTCCCACATTAGAAGAGGGTAATGTGTATGATTGGCTTATAAGGGTCTGATAAGTGTACTACGTTAACTCTCGCTTAAGCATTTTGGTCCATGGTTGAAGGACTGAAATGGAGTTATTGGCCAGTTGGCTCATTAGACTCAAGTCGTGACATTTGGTATCAGAGCCGACCTAGCATTAGGTAGGGTGAGAGGGCTTGAGTAGGAAAGGACTACTTATGGATGGAGTCGAGAACTCATCACGACGTGGAGCCACCACTGAGTTAAACCTTACATGCACTATGCTAAGGTTTGATCTGGGTTATGTTGGGCCTTGACGAGGACGTCAAGCTAATTGAGTTTGGGATACTTAAGTATTTTGGTCCGTTGAAGAATCGAAATGGAGTTATTGGCTAGTTGGCTCATCAGACTCGAGTCATGACAATAATTGGGATTGGTCTTCACCTATTGAAGGAAGATCGATAGTGGATGCTAGTGGCCTCGACGGAAGAGGAATCAACAAAGTGGATGTAGGTCACGACGACGAACCACTATAAAAATCTGGTTTGCATTTCCTTTGAACACTTTACTTTGACTACAAGCTGCCTTCTTATTGCTTTCAAAGTTAAGCATTTCCGAAATTAGTTTTATTGTATGAAACATTTTCTTAAATCGATGTTTGTACCATCACACTAATTCACCCCCCCCCCTCTTAGTGTCGACTCATTCCTAACAGCCGACATGTTGACCGATCCTCCAACCCGACTTCAAATCTTCTGACATGTTCACTCCAGCCCAACGTCTGATTTCTCCTAGTTTAATCAATTTGTCTCTCCTTGATCGAAGCTAGTCTTGCATCACTTAAAACACAGATTAGATCATAAACTCATCAATTGATTTCATCATCAAAATATGAGATTTAACACACTCAGCATGATGACCCGAGAGATGCACCTAAGTCGAGCTTACATGCTCCCTAGTTGTGCACTCGATATGAAGACCTGAGGGATGCGCCTAGGTCGAGCTTACATGCTCCCTAGCTATGCACTCGATATGAAGACCTAAGGGATGCGCCTACGTTGAGCTCACATGCTCCCTAGCTGTGCACTTGGCATGAAAACCTTAGCAATACACCTTAGCCGAGCCTATCTCCCTAGTCATGCACTCTACATGAAGACTCGAGGGTGGCACCTTAGATGAGTAGAGTTAAAAAGGACTCGCTCCCGAGTCAAGCACCTCAACGTGAAGCCTCGAGGGCTGCATCTAGGCCGAGGCTATGCACTCTCTAGCCATGTATTAGACGTGAAGACCTAAGGGTGGCACCTCTTATGAGTGGAGTTAAAAATGACTCGCTCTCGAGCCAAGCACCTCGGTGAGAAGCCTCGAGAGATGCACCTAGGCCGAGCTTACACACTCCCTAGCCATGCATTTGGCATGAAGACCCTATGATCGTACCTCGACCAGGACCGACACACTCTTGACACCTCAGCCAATTGACTTCCATTAGAGTACATATCCAACAAAAGAGCACACAAGTGCGCCTTCCGGAGAAAGGCCCTGAAGGATGCCCTTCCAAGAGGGAGGCAAATGATAGAGATGATTTTGTCTCATGCTAGCTCATCTACCATAGAGGCCGATACCTAAGTAGGGCCCCAAATCACTAACCCCAAAATGGTGCGTAGTGCGTCTCGATGTGCCTCACATCAATAACTAACAATAATCGCCCTACCTTATTAATCTTAATAACCATCCTATCTTATCAAGATCAGAGATCAAAATGATCAGGTGGTTAACCTGATCTTAAACTAGGCTAGCCAGTAAGAAGGCCCAGGGATCAGGCATAAAAAAGAACCCATCAACTCATGCTAAAGGGGGTCTCTCTACACACTAACTCAGTCATACAGCTTATATTACTATCTTCTTCCCTTCGCTATCTTAAGTATCAAGAGGGTCGCGCCGGGCAACCCTTGGCGCTAGCCTATTATGCAGGATCATTGGTTGCTTAAGGACACTTGGACGACCTAACCCCTATGGAGAAACCTTACAACCAAGAAGATTCCAATCCACTTACCTAACCATTTCGAATCGGGTCCTCACCAACAAAATAGCTTCCGACCGAACAGTCTATATGGTCTCACTTTATCGAGTTTCCTATGTTAGTAAGAAAAAGGTACCTAAATGAGCATGTACCTTAGATAACAAACCAATCATGCCAACTTACCAATCGACGAAACTCATCACGCCATCAACAAGAAACACCTGCTTGCTTGAAATTAAAAAAAAGAAACATAATAATCTTTGGAGGAAGAACAAGAACAACTGTGCTCGTGGTGGGAAGCAATCAGACACTATGAATCAAGAAAGTTTTCTTATCACCTTTTCTATCTTTATTTATTTCCTTGTGATGAAGATAAATGTCAAAAAAAAGAAGAAAAACAATATTTTAAGCATGTTTATCCCATAAAAAATTATTAGTAACAGATCATAGGAACAAAACTTGAACACTTCCCAGAAATACGATAACAGTAGAATAATAGATTATGTAACTACTATTGAAAGCAAAATGTAATAAGAAAAGAAAAAAAACAAATTTGAGAAAATAGGGACCAAAATGAGCCAGAAATAACTGCCATTGACATCTCGCACAGAAATAGGGACCTAACTGCCATTGACCTAACAAGCATATTATCTAACCACTATTGAAAGCAAAATGTAATAAGAAAAGAAAAAAAAACAAATTTGAAAAACTGGGGGAATTCCAAGAATTAAAGTCGGGACCTCTCGCACCCCAAGCGAGAATCATAACACTAGACCAGATGCCCGTTTGACTGAACGATATTAATAATAATTATATAAAGCTTAAAACATTGGTCATACTCCAATCAATCTTGAATTTGTATCTAAAGTTGGACAGCTGATATCCGAAGGTAATAGCTGATATCTTACAGTTCATGACGAAATTCATCCAACATAATCTATTATTCTACTGTTATCATATTTAGAAGAGGGAAAGAAGTTCGACGCTATAATGTCTTCATCACATATTCCGCTTCCTTCATTACCGTAATATACAGCATTAGGTGGGCATTCGGTAAGACTTTTAATGATTAAGTCAGTTTTTGTTTTTGTTTTTATTTTTGTTTATTATGGGCAAAACATCTGCGGCATTAAAGCAACTTCACCACCATTCTCTTTGACACACTATGTGATCTGATCAAGTAGAAACGTTTTTGACTCTTAACGCAAAAAACAGTTCTCCATGAAACGCTCATTCTTGCTGACATTACTATCTAACGATGGATCGATCACCCGATTCCGTGCTCATCAAAGGTACAAAAAGAGGACCCATCACTTCAAGCTTAGCTGTTGACAGAGGCAACAGCAGCAGTAAGAGTTTTGAGGCCGCACACGAATGGCTTCGGAAGGGACGGCGACTGCGGCCGCCCGCCGCTTACGTACATGGCTGGTGACACCCATGCCTTGCCATGCCATGCCATTCCCCTACGAATATACCTATTCCTTGTGGTCAAAATTATGATGGTTACAACTCTATTATGTTGCACTTTCAATCGATCTTTGTCCTACTCCACTTGCCATGGAGAAGAGAAAAGGATACTGTCCTTCTAAGCTGACCACTTCTTGTGCAGACTGCAATTTCAAATCTTCATCACAGTCAACAGCATATTTTCATAACCAAACTTGACTATTAAGATCTTATAGCCATATAACATGTAGAGATATAGAGATAACACAGTAGACAACATTTTTCTACACAACTGCATGAAACCATACTTTTAAACTGAAAAGGAGCAATGTTCTTTTTGCATGCACGTTTAAGCATTCGATACTTCATCAACCTTTTGTGCTGCACTAATTCAAAAGTGGAAGGCCAATACGCAAAGCCTAATCTCTCTCTCTCACCTCATATGAAGATTTAGCGTCAGAAAGGCGGAGGAGAAACAAACAATGTGTTAAGAGTCTAAAGCCCACCTTTTGGATGAGACCACATTCTCTTGACCACGGCCATGCCTTCCTTTAAGGTGTTGTCTGGGAACGCAAGCCAATGGAGTTATGCCGCTTCGAAGGTCCCGACGGCGGGATTGGCATCGCTCTCGGCAAGAACCCAAAGAAACCACCTGACCTCTTCTTTCCGGCCGGGTTTTGAGCCAAGGAATGCAAGTCTCTTGAGCCACTGCAACATGAAACCAAGATGAGGAGGATTACCAGGATTGAGCCTTTGGCGAGTTGTCCCATCTGAGCAAACCAAACAAAGAAGAAAGAAGAATAAATCAACAGAATGTGTGAGAGAGATTGGAGAAGAAGAAGTCAACAAAGTGGAGGGTGGGAGAGGACAGCTTGAGCTGGATGGAACTGAGATATATAGCAAATGGGAAGTGGGGGAGTGGAGCGGATACAAATAAGGTTACGATCGAGTTAGAATAGGTACAAAGTGTGGGGTGTAGATATGCTCACGCATTGTTGAACACGAGGACCAGTTTTGACCTTTAAGAGAAGATGGCTGCACATAGCTCAATGGGAGATGAAGAACTTGGAAGAAAGAGATGCTGAGGATATGCGGATGACAAGAAGGGAACGAGACATAACAAAGGAGGATTCTGTGGTCAGCTTATCTAGAATGAAGTGGCAGACCAAGAATGGCAAAGGCAACTGTCGTTTACAGCGTAGAGAGACACCCCTCCCTCTCTCTCTCTCTCTCTCTCTCTCTCTCTCTCTCTCTCTCTCTCTCTCTCTATATATATATATATATATATATATATATATATTAACATGGCACCATCGAATTTGTAGACTTAGGTCGCATATGATCAACTACACAACAAGTTGTTACATTTTGTTAATGATCGAAGGATCCCATAATCTCAATCCATTAGATCGAAGGATACCATAATCGTTCTTTATATTTATCATAATCTCAATCCAACAGTTATCTATCATACTATAGAAACAACCCCAAGAACCCAAATGTATTCTTAGAACTCTAAAATTCTTTAGTTGAGTACATTTATTTATTTTGACATTTGATCGAATTGTATGTGATAGGGAATATTTCGGTATCATCCTACAGTAACAATCAACAGCTACCCTGGAATCAACATGGCGTCTTAGAGTCGACGTGGCGCACACGCACGATATAACCTCGAAGCAACGTGACAGACTTAGAAACAACTCACAGCCATGCCCGAGATCATACAAAGCAGCCCTGCACAGCGTGGAACTAGAACAGTTGACCCATGCCATCTAGGGTACACGAACCGACTGGCTAGAGTGTCGATAGTCATTAACAACCTGCGTGCGACCAACCGTCGGGGAGAGGTATGAATGCCGACCCCTTGGGCAATGCCAAGGGGGCAGATCTCAAACACTCAACGCTATAGTAAAAAACTAACTTAAGCTTTAATCGAGAATCTCCCTCTCAGTATCGATCGTAAGTCATAGGTGCCCTACAAATCAATCACGTAAGTGATAGCATGTGTGACATGCTACGTAGTTTTTTTGCTTATTATTATTATTGATATTTTTTTATTTTATGTCGCATATTGCATATATTGTGATGTCCATGGATCTGTACAATGAGAATCTGATCGTGATGAGATCGTAATAATGAGACCGATTCACTTTTAAAGACAGACCCTAAATAATCCCAGTCGTAGGTTACGCAAGAGGGACATCAAAATAACCAAATAGATTAATATGCTATATGCCCATCCATATGATAGAGGTGGTTAGTCTCATAGCTGCTCGTGTGAGGACACTAGCGATACAGTGTAGGTATTCATTAGAGAAAGAGTTCATTGATTGATCTGCTCACGGAATACTAGATGGTTAATGATACCTCATTATCAAACAATGATTTCGTGGTCCTAGTTATGTGTCTGGTACTTAGACTTGAGATACCAAGGATGTCTTGTTTGAGTGCTCAACTCTTTAATACTGGACTTATAGGTCTAAAAGTTCTAGATTTAGCATAGCCAGTCATTGGGAGTGATAGCTAACTTTATGATCGCAATTGAGTGTCTATAGAGGATATATAGGTAAATCTAGGGGTGACATCACATGCGTAGTAGAAGAACATAAAACAAATATTGAATCTCAGATTTTGATGATGAATTCAATTGTAAATTGGTTGATCTAATCTATATGTTGAGAAAAGTGTGCAGGATTAACTACGACAATAGTAAGACATAAAGCAGGTGTTATGTCGGAGTCAAGATCGAGACTTCATTGGGAGTTCAAGAGTTCGTCAGAAGTTTGAACGTTCATCGAAAGTTCTGCTAGAACCAACCGAGAAGTCCAGGAGCTTGCCAAAGAAGCTCATTGGAACTCACCAAGAAGTTTATCGTAAAGTCTAGGAGCTTGCCGCAAGTCTGTTGGAACATTGCCGAGGGTTCGTCAGAAGATCGTAGGAAGCTCGCCGAAAGAGCAATTGACATACTGGAACAAGAGTACTTTGATTATGTCTTAGTTATTATAGTTAGACAATAGATTGAGTTAGAATTGGGAGGTAATCCCACTAACTTAATTAGGGGCCAACTGGACTCTTAACAGGGCTAAATTGGGTCGAATTGAACAGACCATTCAACCCCTGAAAATAGGGCCAGCGGTGGTATCGCTTGGTGACCCAATCCCCTAGGTGATCTCGGCGTTGGTACCACTGGTAGTTAATGCTGCTAGCGGTGGTACCGCCCTTGTCAGGCAGTGGTACCACTAGAGCTTAGTCTTCAAGCTCTGTTAAGCGGTGGTACTCGGTGGTACCGCCCAGTGTTAGGTGTCAAGCGATAGTACCACCCAATAATGGTGATGGTACCACCAGTATCTCGAAATCCGAGGATATGACACTTTTAGGCTCCAATTTTGAAACCATTGGAGCCTATGAAAACCTCACCCTTTTCTACATGAAAGGGCACAAAAGTATTTAGCATAATCTTGAGTCTTTGAAGTGTTAAAGAGTTGTAAAAGTGCTAGAGTTCTCCTCCTTCCTTTCTAAGTGTTGAGATCATTCAAGAGAGGTGTGAGACCTGTAAGGGTTCTCTCCTAAACCTATGAAAAGGAGAAAGCACTATAAAAAGGTGGTTGGTCTTTGCCTATTAAAAGGTCATTAGTGGATGCCGGTGACCTCAACGTAGGAGGAATCCGAAAGTGGGCATAGGTCACAACGACTGAACTACTCTAAATTATGGTTTGCTTTGCATTCATACAATTTACATTACTACAAACTTTCTTAATCTTCTCTTTACACTTTTATGAAAGCTTTCAAGTTTAATTTCTCTCCATAACGGATTGAATCGAAATAAATATTTTCTAGAATCGAGTTTACTTGGGAAAGTTTTCCGCCACACTAATTCACCCACCCCTCATAGTGCCGCTTTTGATCCTAACAATTGGTATTATAGCAAGGTTTACTCTCATTTGGTTTAAAACCCAAGAGAGATGACATTTCCTGGCAACCAAGAGGGTCATTCAATTACACGTTCGCCCATATTCAATAGGACGGATTACACATATTGAAAGACTAGAATGAGGATCTTCCTAATTTCAATGGATTTCGAATTATGGAATATTGTAGAAAATGGGTTTCAAAAGTCTTCTGAATGATTGGAATGAATTGGAGAAGAAGACTTTCACTTTAAATGCCAAGGCTATGAATGCCATGTTTTGTGCATTAGATAAAAACAAGTTCAATTGAGTATCAATTTGTGAAACGACTTTTGATATTTGGCACACATTTGAAGTGACTCATGAAGGTATTAGTAGATTAAAAGAGTAAAAAATTAATCTTTTAGTACACACTTATCGGATGAAACCGAGTGAGACCATTGGAGACATGTACACCATATTTACAGATGCCGTCAATAGTCTAAAAGGACTTGGTAAAGGTTTCTTAGATTTTGAACTTGTTAATAAAATTTTAAGATCCATTCCAAAGAGTTGGGACCCTAAAGTCACGGCCATTCAGGAGGCCAAAGATTTAAATAATTTTCCTTTTAAAGAACTAATCGGGTTACTAATGACCTGTGAGATGACTTGTAATACTCATGAAGAGCTTGAAAACAACCTTCTAAAGAATAGGAAGGATATGACACTAAGAACTCAAAAAGACCACTTGAAAGAAAATTTAAGTGATGAGGACTTTGATGATGACTTGGCACTCTTGACAAGAAAGTTCAAAAAATTCATAAAAAGAATAAATTTTAAAATGATACTAGAAATACATTTGAACCCAGGAAAGAATAAGTGATATGCTATGAATGCAAGAAGTCGGGACACTTCAAGAGTGAATGTCCCTAAGCAAAGAGGAAGCAACCAAAGAAGAAGAAGGCTCTTAAAGCAACTTGGGACGACTCAAGTGCATCCGAAGAAGAGGAGTCAACCAATACTGAGCAAGTTGCTTACTATGCGCTAATGACTATTGGAGATGAGGTGAATAGTTCATTTGATGCAAATTTATCCTTTGATGAACTATTAAATGCTTTTCATGATTTATTTGATGAATATAAATTAATTAGTAAAAAATATAAATTATTGAAAAAAGGGCATGTTTCTCTTGTTAGTGATTTTGATAGTTTAAAAGTTAAGCACAATGTTAGTTTAGCTCCATGTATGAAATGTGATGAACTAAAAATACTTCAAAAGGAAAACTTGCTATATAAGGAAACCTTAAAAAAATTTAAGGTTGGTAGCAAGTCCTTGAACATGATCCTTGCCAATAAGGGTCACGTTCATAGGAGAGGTGGAATCGGATTTGTGAGTAGCTCTCATCAAAATCTGACCACCTTTGTTAAAGGCCATACCTTGCATGTATTACCTCACACCAAATGCAACTTTGTTGCAAACTCGGACATGTTACCTATAAATGTCCACTTAAGAGATATAGTTCACATAAATTAATTTGGGTTCCTAAAAGAACCTCAAATGACTCAATACAACATGATAAGCTACGTAGATCAATTTTTGAGGCACACAAGGTCAAATGAGTACCTAAAAATCATCCTTTTTTTAGAAAAATATACCATCATAAGTTAGGAGCAAGAGATGATACCTTGATAGTGGATGCTCAAGCCATATGACCGGAGATCCATCTCAATCCTTATGAGTTATGGAAAAACAAAAAACCCAACGTTTCATATTTTAAAGTTTTCGAATGTAAATGCTTTATCTTAAATGAAAAAGATGCCTAAGGTAAATTTGATGCAAAATCCGATGAAGGAATTTTTCCTAGCTATTCCTCTATTTCTAAGGCCTTTTATATTTAAAAAAAAAAACTTTGGTTATATAAGAGTCTATTCATGTTGTTTTTAATGAAGTTTCAAAAGTTAAGAAAAATGAACTTGATGATGATGTTGATTTTGATGGTTTGAATTTAAATGAAACCATTCCTCTAAATAGCAACTTAGATGCATCTTCTTCTGAAACATCCTTACCCAAGGAATGGAAGTACGTAGATACTCATCCTAAGAAGCTAATCATAGGAGACACATCAAGAAGGGTTCAAACTCATTCCTCTCTTAAGAATTTTTGTGTAAATGTCACTTTTCTCTCCCAAATTGAACCTAAATGCATTGACGATGCCTTGAAAGATGATTCATGGGTCATCACAATGCAAGAAGAGTTAAATTAATTTGAGAGAAATGAGGTGTGGAAGCTTGTTCCAAGGCCAAATGACCATTTAGTTATAGGTACTAAATAGGTCTTTAGAAACAAGCAAGATGAATTTGGTATCGTGGTTATAAACAATGCTAGATTAATGGACAAAGGTTTCAACCAAGAAAAGATATCAAATATGAAGAAACCTTCGCTCTTGTGGCACGATTAAAAACTATAAGGATGCTCCTTGTCTATACTTGTAGTAATAATTTTAAGTTATTTCAAATGGATGTTAAAAGTTCTTTTCTTAATGGCTTTATTTTCGAAGAAGTTTATGTTGAACAACCTCCTAGATTTGAGAATGATAAGTTCCCCAATCATGTGTGTAAATTGACTAAAGCTCTCTATGGGTTAAAACAAGCCCCAAGGACTTAGTATAAGAGACTTAGCTCTTTTCTTATCCAAAATAATTTCTCTAAAGACAAGGTTGATACTACATTGTTTATCAAAAATTTTAAAAATAAATTTTTTATTATTTAAATTTATGTTGATGACATTATTTTTTGCTCTACAAATGAATCCTTATGTGAATCGTTTGCCAAAAGCATGAGTCTAGAGTTTGAAATGAGCATAATGGGGGAACTAACATTCTTTTTAGGCTTACAAATTAAACAACTTCATAATGGTACTTTTTTTAGTCAAACAAAATATGCAATAGACTTGCTAAAACAGTTTAATATGGATAGCTCAAAGACTATCAATACTCCTATGAGTACCTTCACTAAGTTAGACATTGACGAAAGTAGAAAAAACTTTGATCAAAAAGCTTATAGAGGTATGATAGGTAGTTTACTATACCTCACCACAACAAGACCAGATATCATGTTTAGCATACGACTTTATGCTAGGTTTTAATCAATCCTAAGCTATCTCATCTTAAAGTAGTTAAAAGAATCTTTAGATATCTTAAAGGAACCACTAATATAGGATTATGGTATCAAAAATCTGAAAACCTTGAGTTATTACTTATGCTGATGTAGATTTTGGTGGATGTAGATTAGATAGAAAAAGCACATCCGGAACATATTAATTCTTAGGTCATGCACTTGTCTTTTGGTCTTCTAAGAAATAAAACTTGGTTGCACTATCTACAACCGAAGCCGAATACATAGCTGCTAGTGCATGTTGTGTATAAGTCGTTTGGATGAAAAATATATTAGAAGATTATAGAATTTATCATAAGAATATTCCCATAAAATGCGATAACATAAGTGCAATATGTTTAACAAAAAATTATATTCAACACTCTAGAACTACACATATTGACATTAAGCATCATTTTATAAGAGATCATGTTAATAATCATGATGTAATATTAGAATTCATTGATACAAAGTATCAATTGACCGATTTCTTTACAAAACCCTTAATTGAAGAATAATTTGATTTCATTAGAAGAGAAATATGCATGTTAAAATGTCTGAATGCATGAGTTGTTATATTTTTCGCACTATCTTAATGTATTTCATGAATGAGGCTTTCATGAGTTTATTTCATTTCTATCTTTCTTGGTATCAAGTTTACTTCAAACACTTGCTCCATCACTTAATGATTTTTAATACACTTAATTACTTCATGAATTTCATTCATAAATACATCTCTCACGGATTTCACTCTTATGAATTTTTAATGAGAAATGGATGTGATGTGATGCTCCTCTCATTTTGAAGATTTATTCATGAAATTTCTTTTATCCTTCATATGATGACTCTTTTACATGAATTCTTCCTTTCTCTTCTCATGAAAGAAGAATTTTTATGAATTTTTAGTATGAGATGATGACTTGCAAGAGTGAGGATTTGATTTCATATGAATATTTTGATCCTTGAAAGATAAATTTTAGTACGGGATAATCACTTGCAAGAATGGGGATTTGATTTCGTATGATCCTTTCAGGAATCCCTTCTCTTTGATTAAAGCATGTTTTAACGAAAACTTATTTAGTGTTTTTGACTTCACGAATTTGATTCTTAATGAATTTCCTCCTAACTTTCCTTCCTCTCCTTCATGCAAATGTTTTCATGACAAAGGAGGGGAAATTGATGGAATCTATCGCTTTAATGTTGATAACTTATGATGTTTTTAAATGTTATCATGCAACGATGTAAAATAAATTGAATAAGTTAGTGTGAACCATGCTTGAATTTTAACCACACTTGTATTGTTGAATTGTTCTCCTTTTTGTTGATGACAAAGGCGGAGAAATGGTATTTTAAATTGATGACAAAATTGGCATTGTAAATGTATGAAATGTATCGTATCATCAAATACAAATGCTTAAAACATATCGAAATGTGGCATGATTACTTATAAATGATTGGTATCATTTAAATACAATAACAAATGTTGCGTATCGAAATATGACATGATTACTTACAAATGTTTTAATTCCTAGTATGAAGCTTGGTTTCGTATCAAATGATAAATGCCTATCATAATTACCATGCTTTATTTCGAATTGGAATCATGCCCTGATTTGATCATCATTTTTTAAAATTTTAACCTTGGAAAGTTTCATATTTGAAATTTCTATCATATGTAAAAATGATGATAGTTTATCATCTTTCTATGTTGAACTTGAAAATGGATATCATGCCTTGATATCATTTTTATTGATAAATACGTGTTATCATATTTTGAGGTTGGTAAATCATAATAAGTATCATGATATGCATGTTGATAAGTTTAAATGAACTTAACTTTATCAGTTTGATGCTTGAATTCAAAGGCCTTGAATTCAAGAATGTATTTTCTCAAGTATGGCATATAGATAGGGGGAGTTAAGGTTAACTCCGTCATCAATTGATTGTCATCATAAAAAAGGGGAAGATTGTTGAATCTCGAATTTTGATAATGAAATCAATTGTAAATTGGTTGATCTAATCTATATATTGAGAAAAGTGTGTAGGATTAACTATGACAGTAGTACGACATAAAGTAGGTGTTGCGCCAGAGTCAAGATCGAGACTTTATTGGGAGTTTGAGAGTTCGTCGGAAGTTCGGATGTTCGTCGAAAGTTCTGCCGGAACCAACCGAGAAGTCTAATAAGACCCTAAAGTCTTATCGTAGACCTTAAAGTCTTATCGTAGGCTCTGATACCAAATGATAAGACTCTAAAGTCTTATCATCGAAGAAAGGGGAGAAATGGGGATGATAATGATCGCTTCGAGGGGATCGGCCTCCTTGAACGCTTCGAGGGGATCGACCCTCCTTGATCGCTTTGAGGGGATCGGCCCTCCTTGATCGCTTCGAGGGGATCGGCCTCCTAGGGTTTGTCGAAAGACAGAATAGTATTTTTCATAGATTATTGAAAAGAAGCAGTTATATCCCTATTTATAGAGTTTCACCCAGAGTCCATCAGGACTTGAACTCTAATAATAAATAAATATTAAATAAACCTCTACTTAACTCTAATTGAACCAAACCGACTCAATAAACAACTGGACTAAACAGACTCAATAAACATTATTCAAAAGCTTAGAAAAAGGGTCCTAATAGTTCCTCCCTCTTCAAATCAGCCTTGTCCTCAAGGCTGAGCAACATCAATCTCGGGGAGCTTCTCTTTCAGCACTTTAGCCATAGACTATCTGCAACGCATCACAACCCGTTGATCAAGTATGGTCTCCAGTTTTTTATAGTGTAAGCAATAGGTCAGTCTTTCAGTGTAGTAATCGTTGCATGAAACTTTTGGCCCTGTATAATCAATTTTATCTTTGAACCTTTGCTATCACAAGGGAAAATCTGTCCATCAACGATCTTTACTTTGAATTTGGCATAGTCTTCAATGTGGTGGGCCAATCGGTCAACAATCTCACTGTCCATAAAATTGTTAGTGCTACAAGTATCAATCAAAACTATAACAGGCTGTTGTTCCAGAGTTTCGCCAACTTCCATAGTTTACGGGTTAGAGTAGTCGGCTAATGCATGCATTGTATGTATGGTAGATCCAACATCTTCATTAGAATTTATACCTTCATGATCGGAGTCCAACTCTTTTGCTTTCGGTTCTGCTTTCGGTTCCTCTCTAATTGGCTCAATCATCATATATTGCCCTTGTTTACAATAGTGCTCCATACTCCACTTTTCATCATAGTGCAAATCCTTTGCTAATCTTTCATTGAGTTCTTCTTGGGTTAGTCTTCGGGTGTCAAGACTTTGGTTGGGAATAGATGGGGCCAATGGCTTACTAATCATCTGGTTGTTGTCACTTCTATTTCCATGATTTTCCCTACTGATTTTTTTCTCATGTAGATGTGTGAATGAGATCGCAGCTATCATAGTGTGGGGTTGACGAGCCTTAACTTCACACCGAATCTCTGGAATAAGCCCTTCAATAAATGTATCTAGAAGTTATCGTTCCGACCAATCTCTAGCTTGATTTGACAATCTTTCAAACCTACTCTGATATTCCAACATTGTAGAAGTCTGACAAATTTTGGCGAGCTATCCATCCGCCTTCATGTACGAGTAGATTGTGTCTAAATCTTGGAGCCCTTTTCTAGTATTTCCAGATCTGTGCAATGTAGAACTTGAGCTCCCACCTTGTTGACATTTACTAAAGCTCCCCAGTAAGTCCTTTTTGAAATCACTAAGTACTTCTTGTAATCGGTTTTCAATTCTAATTTCCAATGCTTCCATTTGTGCTTTCACCGAGTTATCGGTGGCCATTTTAAATAAGACCCAAATCTGTAATCTCAACTCTTATTTTTGGTGTTGGTCAAGGGCATCAATCATCGCCTATTTGGTCTTCTTGTTGTGATGCGTTCGGTGGCAACACTATGGGAATGAAGGGTTGCTATGAGGATGAGGGATGTAGCTACGATCGCCGCGGGGAGGCAGCGATGCTTGTTCGGTCGCTAAGGTGAGGGATCGCCGTTCTTTGAGGGCTTAGAGGTAGCGATGGTGGTATAGTTGGGGCAAAGACCGCCAAGGGCTCACCACTACGATGGCTCTCTGACACGGATGGAAAAGGCGTTGCTCTATCCGCTGTCCTGAAAAGGAGGCACTTTGGTGAGAGGTAACAATGCTTGTTGCTGTCGCTGCGTGGATGGATCATTCTTTTCTTTTGAGGGCGGAGGCAAGAATGGTGGTGTGGTTGGGGTAGCGCCGGCAAGGACTCGCCCACGGTGGTGGTTAATGGAGGAGGAAGAGTTGCTACCCTGTGTTTTTGTCACCGTATGAGATGAGAGCGCCGAGCTGAAAGGCGACGGTTGTGACTGCTGTGACCCAAGGAAGCAATCGCCGAGCAGCCGGGTTGAGGCTACGGTGATGTCAACCAACAACTACAGTAGCGAAGGCAGAACAAGAGGGAGGTGGCGTTGAAGCGGCTGGGGTTGAGGCTGTAGTGGCAACCGGCGGCAGCGGCAAAGATGCAGAGCAAGGGGGCTGCAGCAACGGTGCAGATCGAGGGGGTTGAGGTGAAGGCTGCGGGGGCTGGCAGCAGCAGTCGTTGCTGGCCGGAGCGCAGCGGCGGCGGTGGAGAAGGAGGCAGCGAGGATCGTGGCAGGCTGGGCAGCGAGTGGCGTCATCGCTGGCTGGGCAGCAGTCGCGACGGTGGTGGCAACCGGCGTTCGCAACAGCAAGGGGATCCGCGACTTCAGCAGCAAGGGGACCCGCGACTACGACGGTGGTAACTGCCCTGTTTCGGTCACCACGGATGCAGAGCAAGGGGGAACAGCGGCTGGGAAGCGAGTGGGAGTAGCGGCTGGGAGGCGAGCGGCGGTCGTCGCACGGGGTAGCAACGGCTGGAAGGCGACGGCGACGATGGCCGAGGGGAAGAGGAGTGCTGGAAGCGGCGCGGCTGGTGGAGGCGTGGCTGCGATTGACGAGGGGCTGCGACAACAGAGGAACTCTGTTTCTGCAACCATTGCAACGAGGGGCTGCGGCAACCGGTGGCTGCGACCCAAGGGGGGGCACGGCTAGGGTTGCGGCTGGGAGGCGGACGGTGGTGGCGTGGCTGGGAGCAGCGTCACCAACGATCGCTGAGGAGGAGAGGTCGAGCGGCTGCGCTGCGACGCAAGGGGAGGCGGGCGGCGGTAGTAGGGCTAGGATGGATGCTGGCAGTGTCGTCTCCAGGCCGAGGAACAACGGCGGTGGTGGTCGCCGGCCGGAAAGCAGCGGAGTCGGTGGAGAAGGCAGTGGTGGTCGGTGGCCGGAAGCAGAGCTTCCTTCTCGCGGTGGTAGTAAGTGGCCGCCGGCTTCAACCTTTGTCAAACGATCTATTCTCCAATTTTTTTTTTTTTTAGATAGCTATGGCAATATTATAGCGAGAACTCGAAGGATCGCCGCTTTGATACCAAATGATAAGACCCTAAAGTCTTATCGTAGACTCTGATACAAAATGATAAGACCCTAAAGTCTTATCATAGGCTCTGATACCAAATGATAAGACTCTAAAAGTCTTATCATCGAAGAAAGAGAAGAAATGAGGATGATAATGATCGCTTCGAGGGGATCGGTCTCCTTGATCGCTTCGAGGGGATCGGCCTCCTTGATCGCTTCGAGGGGATCGACCCTCCTTGATCGCTTCGAGGGGATCGGCTCTCCTTGATCACTTCGAGGGGATCGACCTCCTAGGGTTTGTCGAAAGATAGAATAGTATTTTTCATAGATTATTGAAAAGAAGCAGTTACATCCCTATTTATAGAGTTTCACCCAGTGTCCATCAGGATTTGAACTCTAATAATAAATAAATATTAAATAAACCTCTACTTGATTCTAACTGAACCAAACTAACTCAATAAATAACTAGACTAAACAGACTCAATAAACATTATTCAAAAGCTTAGAAAAAGGCTCCTAACAAAGTCTAGGAGCTTGCCAAAGAAGCTCGTCAGAACTCGTCAAGAAGTTCATCGTAAAGTCCAGGAGCTTACCGGGAGTCCGCCGGAACATTATCGAAAGTTCATCGGAAGATCGCCGGAAGAGCAATTGACGTATCAGAACAAGAGTGCTTTGATTATGTCTTAGTTATTTTAGATAGTAGATTGAGTTAGAATTCGAAGGTAATCCCACTAGCTTAATTAGGGGCCAATTGGGCCCTTAACAAGGTTGAATTGGGTCGAATTGAACAATCTATTCAGCCCTTAAAAATAGGGTCGGAGGTGGCACCGCCAGGGTCAGTGGTGGCACCGCCTAGTGACCTAGTCCCCCAAGTGATCTGGGTGGTGGTACCACCGGCAGTTAATGCTGCCAGCGGTGGTACCGCCTAATGTTAAGTGTCAGGCGATGGTATCACCCAGTAATGATGATGGTACCGCCAGTATCTCGAAATCCAAGGATGTGACACTTTTAGGCTCCAATTTTGAAGCCATTGGGGCCTATAAAAACTCCACCCTTTTCTTCATGAAAGGGCATGAAAGTATTTGGTATAATCTTGAGTCTTTGAAGTGTTAAAGAGTTGTAAAAGTGCTAGAGTTCTTCTCCTCTTTTTCTAAGTGTTGAGATCATTTAAGAGAGGTGTGAGACTTGTAAGAGTTCTCTCCTAAACCCGTGAAAAGGAGAAAGCATTGTAAAGAGGTGGTTGGTCTTCGTTTATTGAAGGAAGAACATTAGTGGACGCAGGTGACCTCAACGGAGGAGGAATCCGAAAGTGGATATAGGTCACAACGATCAAACCACTCTAAATTCTGGTTTGCTTTTCATTCATGTAATTTTCATTACTACAAACTTCCTTAATATTCTCTTTCCACTTTTACGAAAGCTTTCAAGTTCAATTTCTCTCTGAAATGGATTGAATCAAAATAAATATTTTCTAGAATCGGGTTTAGTTGGGAAAGTTTTCCGCTGCACTAATTCACCCCTCCCCCTATTAGTGTCGCTCTTGATACTAACAACAAAACCCCTAAATTTTCCAAAAAGGTATTCATCATCATGCGAAGATTAGTGCGTAAAAACCAGTAAAACTTAAATCCATGTGTGAGATAGATGTGTTTTATGTAGGGAGATTATATATCCCTGAATCTTTATAGATATATAGGAGAGGATGAAGGATATCAAGCATCCTCCTCTCCAACGGTGATTCACACAATAGGGCTACGATGACGCTCTCAAATCTCTATGCTTGCTATCTGAGGAGGACAAGGGGAGAGGAGAATAGGAGGTGGCAACCAAAAAACCCTGCCTATGGGTCTTTAGTTCCCTTCTAATTATAGAGGATCCCAATTAACTTAACCCTAATGGATCTTGCCATATTGGGAACTAGATTTCCATTTGATTACCCAAGCCTCTTAGACTATTAGGTCTCTACCCAATAATCTCTTATTAGCTCTTATTGGATCTCATTCATGGGATCTAATAATTCAGGGGCTTATTGGATACCGGCGGATATCTTATATCTAAACCTTTACTCGTTGCAATGCCTACCATATGTGTGTGGCCCTCTAGGCCCAATATCGAGTTGGTCGTAAGTCATACCTGTCAGAACTCCTTCTGGCTCTATGAATTATTATCTCCATAATAATTTACTCGACTCATTGACCGCGAACGTACTAGGCTACTACGTCACAATCCCCAAATGATATAGTGGAATACAATCCATTAGACCTATCTATCTTCAGTTACTGTGAACCTATAGTCCCTCATCCATCTAATATCCCAAAAACCGTATACCAGGCATGGTGCTATCAGGCCCATACGGTTTCTCCTCGAGTCTCGCTCTAATCGGATTCTCCCAAAGAACTCTTTCTCTCTCAAGCTGAATGACCATGGCCAAGGATTTATTTGACTAAGAACACATAAAATATTCCTCTCATATTAACGAGAATGGATGATCCTCTATCGACACTCCATAGCTCTCGTAAGGTTGGCTGTCACTCTTAATGACCTATTGTACTAGATCTGTTGCTTCCAAACCTATAAGTTTGGTATCAAAGAATGAAATACTCATACAAGACATCCTTGGTATCTCAAGTCTAAGGACTATATACACTATTGGAACTACGGAATCACTGTCTGATAGTAAGGTATCATCAACCATCTAGCATTCCATGAGCGGATCAATCAGTGAACTCATTGTCTAATGAGCACTTGCATTATATCCCTAGTGTCCTCACACTAGCAGCTATGAGACCAGCTGTCTCCATCATATGGATATGCACATAGTACACCAGTGTTAGAACCCTTGTGGATTCTCAGCTTGGGGTTGATCTCTTTACGGGATCGATGTCCTTGGAACTCTATAGGGGTTCATTCCTCTAGGTTGCTGCTCAAAGGCTGCTAAAATGATTCATTTATTCTTTCCCAAAAGAGTATAAATACATGACTATTTATAGGGCTTCTAAACCCCAACTCCTAATAGGACTTCTACTCAAGACTCTTACTTCTAACCAACTCCTAATGCTTATTTAAGAAACAACCTCCAAACTAATCATATCCTTAGCCAGCCTCTTCATCTCTTTAATAGGGGTCAACTAGATAGGTTTTACATAAATGCCCCTTTCAATGAAACTCAATTAGGACTCTCCTAGCTAGAGTCCTAACAGACCCGCCCTCTTCAAATTAGCTTTGTCCTCAAGGCTGACGATCCATGAATTCTGGAAATTTAATCTTCAAGTCATCATATTTCTCCCAAGTGGGATCTTCTGCTGGTAGGTTCACCCACTGTATTAGCATTTCAATAGTGGGTCGTCGTCATCGAGTTAGATCCGTCAATCAATAATGGCACTCAGATGGGTCTGCAGTTTTCCTTGCATAGTCATATTTGGTAGATGGCTTTGGGCAGTCTTATTTTGTCCCAACTTGAGCTTTAAACACAATACATAAAAGATTGAATGGATTCAGGAGCTAGCGGGTAAGTCCAATCTGTATGCTACCGCTCCGATACACTCCAAAATTTGGTAGGGTCCATAGAACAAAGGTGAAAGCTTCATAGATGCTCTGGTCTAGATTGATATTTTCTTTTATGGCTGGAGCCGTAGAAAGACCCAATCTCCTACTAAAAATTCTCTTTCGCCTTTGTATTGATCATATTACTATTTTATCCTTGCTTGAGCTGCAGTAGGATTATCTTTTAGCAACTTCAGCATTTTGTCTTTGTCTTGTAGTTTCTTGTCTACTTGTTCTACTTTAGAGGTGCCCAACACATATTTTGGGATCACAGGGGGAGGTCAGCCATACATAGCCTCATAGGGAGTACATTTTATGAATGAATGATAAGTTGTATTATACCACCACTCGACCCAGGGAAGCCACTTTGTTCACTCTTTTGGTCGATCACTAGCGAAGCATCTGAGGTATGTCTCCAAGCACCTATTCACCACTTCAGTCTGGCTGTCGGTTTGTGGGTGACATGCCGTACTCATTATCAATTTAGTGCCCTGCATCTAGAATAACTTTGTCCAAAATCTGCTCTTGAAGACCCTATCATGATCACTTATAATAGATCTCAACATCCCATGTAATTTTATAATATTCTCCATAAAAATTCAAGCAATACTAGAAGTAGTGTAGGGATTACGAACAGCGCAAAAGTGAGCATACTTAGTAAGGCAATCAACTACGACAAGAATTATACCTTTTCCTTATAATGAGGGATGCCCTTCAATGAAGTCCATTTATATATCAGTCCATATTGAGTCTAGGACAGGTAAAGGTTGCAGCTTTCTAGGACTTGCCACTGTCTCGCCTTTATTCTTGACATACATCACATTGTGCCACAAACTTAGTAATAATATTTTTCATCCCTACCCAATAAAAATTTTACTTAATTCTCTTATAGGTTCTAAGGAACTCAGAGTGCCCGGTCATAGGTGTGGAATGCATCTCTTGAAGGATGGTCTTTATGCAAGTAGAATTTGGCACAAGCACAATGCGTCCCTTATAGCGCAATTCTTTTGAGTCCTAAATATAATGAGCCACAGAGCTTAATGTTTTCTCCAATTTTTTTATGATCTTACTGGTCTCTGGATCTTCCTACCATTCCCTCTTAAGATCCTCAAGGAAGTCGCTGGTTGAAAGTGAAATGGCCAAAAATTTAGCTTGCTCGGGTAGTCGCGAAAGCGCATCTACAACAACATTCTCTTTCCCTTTTTATAAGTTATTTCATAATCATATCCAAGAAGCTTTGTTACCCATTTTTGCTACTTGGGGGAAGATATCTTCTACTCCAAGAAATATTTGAGGCTTTTATGGTCAGTCATGATTTGAAAGCATCGCCCGATCAAGTACGGTCTCAATTTAGTCACCACATGCACAATCGCGAGCATCTCCTTATCGTAAATAGTCATCCTGAGATGGGAAGGAGATAATGTATTACTGGTATAAGCGAGGGGGCAGCCATCTTGTATTAGTACAACACCAATTCTGACTTCGGAGGCATCGACTTCAATAACAAAAGTCTTGCCCAAGTCGGGTAGCGCTAGTACGGGCGTTGTCGTCATTGTGGCTTTAAGTTCAATGAAGGTGGTGGTGGCTTTGTCCGATTATTGGAAATCATCTTTTTTCAATGAGGAAGTAAGGGGTGCACTGATCTTTCCATAGTTTTTCATAAACTTATGGTAGTAGCCTGTTAAACCGAGAAAGCCACTTAGCGATTTTATGTTCCTTGGTGTCAGCTAGTTCTACACTGCTTCAATTTTGTAGGGGTCCACCGCCACACCTTCCTCTAATATGATATACCCAAGATATTCCACTTTCTATTGAAGAAAGCTATACTTCAATTTTTTTGACAAAAAGAATATTTTCTAGCAAAATCGTGAAAACAAGTCGTAAGTGCTGAAAATAACTTTCAAGAGAAGGGTTGTAAATAAGGATATCGTCGAAGAAAACCAACACAAACCTACAAAGATAATTCCAGAAAATATCATTCATAAGGCTCTAAAAGGCAGAGGGAGCATTTGTGAGACTGAGCATTTGTGAGACTAAAGGGCATTACCAAAATTTCGTAGTGGCCGTTATGTGTTCGAAAGGTGGTTTTCGGTATGTCTTCTTCGCACACTAGTATTTGATGATACCAGGATCGAAGGCCTAGCTTTGTGAAGACTCATGCTCCCTTTAATTCATCAAGCAATTCATTTACTACTAGGATAGGGTATTTGTCCTTAATGGTTATGTCGTTGAGAGCTCGGGAATCAATGCACATTCGTCATGTTCTGTCCTTCTTTCGTACGAGAAGCACTAGTGAAGATTAGGGGCAGCAACTTGGCCGAATAACTCTTGTTTTGAGCATTTCTTTTACAATCCTTTCTATTTCATCTTTTTGGAGATGTGGATACTGATATGGTTGAGTATTTGCTAGAGGTTTGCACGGAAGAATTGGTATACAATGATCATACCGACCGATAGGAAGTACGTTGCCCAGTTTGTCAAATATATCTGAAAATTCAGTAAGAAAACGAAGTAGGTTTAGATCTTTAAATTCTGCTGGCTCTCTCTTAGTTTTCTCTCAAGTTGTACTAAAAATCCACTGCATTCTTTGTACAAAACTTTCTCTATTCATTGTGTGTAATTCGTCGTTATGTCGCCCTCATATTTCCCGTGCAGTATCACCTGTTTCCTCTTGCTATAAAATTTCATAATTAGTTTCATAAAGTTTCGAGAAACATCATCTAATATCATCAACCATTCAATGATGAGCATGGCCTCATAATCATTAAGAGGGAGGAAGAAGAAATATATAATTATCTCTTGGTCCTGTAGCAACAGTTTCACCTATGGGCACCTATGATCACACTTCAAAATTCATCCGTCGATGACCTTACATCAAACCTACTGTAATTCTCGATAGATAATGCTATTCAGACAGCAACATTGTTGTTCATTAAATTATTAGTGCTCCTAGTGTCAATAAGAATGGTGATAGGTTGTTGCTTCAGAAGTCCTCCCACTTTCATCGTTTGTAGGTTTGCGTAACCGGTAAGGACATGCATTGTAATATCAATCAACTATTGTTCTTCATCCATTACCTCTTTCTTATGCTCCTGGACTTCCTCCTCCATGTCTTCAAGAGGTTCAATCAGTAGGAGGTGGTCCCTTTTGCAGCGATGATCTCGGTTCCACAGCTTGTCGCAATGCCAAAAAAGACCCTTTGCTGATCGGTCACGTAGTTCTTCTCTTGTCAATTTTTTTGGCAACGATGGCTAGGAGTAGAAGGATGTTTACATGCCATAGGCCTAGGAGAGGTTCTCATCCTCCGAGCATCTTGGTTGAGCTGTTCTTCTTATATTCAGGCGAAAGAAATTGTAACTATCGTAGAGGTTTGTCGAATCTTTGCAAGTTGGCCATCGATATTTTCATACTCCATAGGTTCGAAATGATTTAGCTGTGCATTCTTAAGTTGATTCCACGTCAAAGCCCCATAATTGTATTCCAGCAATTGTACCATTGAATAGCATCTCCTTCAAGGTGGATGACATCAATTTCTACCATAGCATCATCCAACGTTCGGTAGTAGCGAAAGTAACATTCGGCACGTGTAATCCACCCCGCCGAATCTCCTTCTTCCCATCACGGGAAGTCCACTCTCATGCATGGCTGAAGCATGTCCGAGGGCTTTTCCTCCTTCTCTAGAGGCCTCTATGAACTCTCTCCTCATTGAAATTTGGTTGGACTCGACGGTTGTCCAATTCTGAATTCTGCAATCAAAGTACCTCACGGAAAGGTACAATAGCAGATTTTTACGTCTAAAGTGTAGCAGTTTGGACGTAAAAGGTTAGTGGTTTATATTGATAATTTTTTACGAAACCAAAGGAAAATCTACTATTAGGAAGTTTCAAAGTTGTTGTAAAAATTTCGTAGAAATTTGGATAGAAAAAACACGGTAGCAAGATCAAACAAACTGTGCTATGTGGTTGGAATTCTGTAGTGCATCTTTTGTCGTAGAGATGAAAACTTTACGATGAAAAGTTTATTCAACAATATAGGAACAAATTTTTTTTTTGGATTTTTGAATAAGGATAACTAAATTGCAGCAACAGTAAGGTAGGAAACCAAAACTTGTTGCAATTCACAGGGAGATTAAAGGATGATCCGCGGTGGTGGAGATGATGGCGGAATTCGATGTTAGGACTCTAGCTAGAAGAATCCTAATTAAGAGGGACATTCATGTAAAACCTACCTAAGCCGACCCCTATTAACGAGGTGAAGAGGCCGGCTAGGGTTAGGAGATTATTTCTTAGAGATGAATTAGGAGTTGTAAAGAAATAGGAGTCTTGATTAGAAGTCCTATTAGGAGTTGGTTAGAAGAAGGAGTGTTGAGTAGGAGTCCTATTAGGAGTTAGGGTTTAGAAACCCTATAAATAGCCATGTATTCCTCCTCTTTTCATAAGCAATAGATGAATCTTTTCTGCAGCCGTTGAGCAGCAACTTGGAGGGAGGAACCCCTATAGAGTACCAAGGAGGCCGATCCCCTAAAGAGATCAACCCCAAGTTTAGAATCTGCAAGGGTTCTAACACCTGGTATCAGAGTAGCATTCTTGGCATCTCGCTGCCCTTCCATCAACCCTCCACAACCGCCTAAAGTAATTCCCAAAATTGCTTAAGAGATCGTTATCAAATTCCACCGTCATCTCCACCACCACAGATCATCCTTTGATCTCCCCGTGAATTGCAACAGGTTCTGGTTTTCTACCTTACTGCTGCTGCAATTTAGTTATCCTTATTTGAAAATCCCAAAAAAAAATATTCCTATATTGCTGCATAAACTTTTCGTCATAAAGTTTTCATCTCTACGATGAAAGATATATTGCAGAATTCCAACTGTATAGCACTGTCTGTTCGATCTTGCTACTGTGTCTTTCCTATCCAAATCTCTACGAAATTTTTATGAGATCTTTGACATTTCCTAATAGCAGATTCCCTTTGGTTTCATAAAAAAATTTTCAAGATAAACCACTAATCTTTTACGTCCAATCTGCTATACTCAAAAATCTGTACTGCAGAAAATTTCAGCCGCATATTGTTGCCTTAACCCATCTATTTGCAATCTTTTTTGAATGAAATTTCTTATACACTTCATAGATCATCTTGGCTTCCATCTAAGATTGATCTATAAAGAAACTCATCTCTAAAAACGATTTTGTGTTGCTGCAAATTTTCGTCGTAACCTATTGAAATTTCTCGACGAGAATTCTGCAATCGCAACTTGCACCAATTTTCTTGCTGTTATAATGCCGAAATTTTCTTGATTAAATTAGATATCCTTGCTGTCATATAAATTGTGATTTTACTATCAATTCCCTCCTCAATTCTCTCATGTTTTTGGTGGAAATTACGTCGAGAAACCGTTGTTTCTTCGACGACAATTCTACTCTTACAAGACAGCACATACTTGCTGCAACTTCCATTGATTTCTATCAAACCTTTGCTACCATCTACCACAGATCCAAAACTTTTATCTACAGCCCTAAAACTTTACCAAACCACACCCTCAACCTGCACCCAAAATAGCCACAAAACAAGCCTAAACCGTAGCCTACATCCACCAATCTACCAACCCTTTCGACCATCACCTCTCTCAACCAATACATGCCTTTAACCCGACAACAAAAGAGAGATCTTGAGATCACAGATTAGACGGCATATACTATGACATCTAAGGAGGTATTTAATGCTAAATTCGAAGCTTTCGAGACGCGAATGGAGGATAAGATTCGGATGCTCTTTACCGAACTCAGATTGGGCCGACCACTAAGCCCGAAGAAATCACATCAAGGTGAGAGCTTTGCCCAATCGCACCAAGCCCAAAGATATGACTTCCAAGAGAGGGGAAGCTCTAAGATCAACCTCAACTATCCATACATGAGAGTGGACTTCCCTAGATAGGAAGAAGGAGACCCGATTGGTTGGATCTCGCGCGCGGAGCGATATTTTCGATACCACAAAATCGCAGATGCATCTATGGTGAAAATTGCAGCTATATATCTTGAAGGGGATGCTATACAGTGGTTTGACTGGTTTGAACATACTTATGGCGACCTTTTATGGTAACAATTCAAAGAAGGACTGCTGATACGCTTCAAACCAACCGATTATGAGAATATTGACGAACAACTAGCAAAGATCCGACAAACCTCCACCATTCAGGAGTACCAAACCAGGTTTGAAAGGTTATCTAATCAAACTCATGATTGGTCTCAAAAATAGCTATTGAGGACCTTCATTAAGAGCTTGAAGCCGAAGATCCGAGGAGAAGTTAAAGCGCGACAACCATATACACTTATGGCAGCCATCTCTTTCGCACGACATCAAGAGGAGCAATTGAACTATGAAGCTCGGAGGACTAGGGTCACTCCTCAACCAGCAATATTGAAGCCCTCAACCCCCCCTACTATCGACCAAGTCCCTACACCAAAGAGGTTAATAAGAGAAGAGCTTCGGGAGCAATATGCGAAGGGGTTATGTTGGAATTGTGACGAGTCGTGGAGCCGTGAGCATCGCTGTAGTAAAGGGAGACTTCTTATGATTAAACCAATAAAAGAAGAGCTCATTGAACATTCAGAAGAGAGCCTTGAACGTGAAGAAGAAGATGCAGAAGAAGAGCCATAACCGATCGAAGTTACGGTACATGCACTAGCCGACTACTCAAACTCACAAACAATGAAAGTTGGAGGCCTTCTCAAACAACAACCGATCACTGTTCTCATCGACACGGGCAGTACTAATAACTTTCTAAACAGTAAGGTTGCTGTCCAGATGGCTTTACCTATTGAGAATTGCAGCAGGTTTGACGTTAAGGTCAATGGATTTGGAAGTATGATCGTAGGTGCCCGCAGGAGAAACTATTGCTGCAGGACCAAGAGATAATTGCAGATTTCTTCCTTCTCCCTCTTTACAATCATAAGGCCATGCTCATAATTAAATGGTTAACGACATTAGGCAAACCTCCAGCAAATACTCGGCGATATCAATATCTACTTCTCCAAAAGGATGAAATAGAAAGGATTGTAAAAGAAATGCTTGAAACAGGGATGATTCGGCCAAGTTGTAGCCCCTATTCCTCACTAGTGCTACTTGTACGCAAGAAGGACGGAACTTGGTGGATGTGCATCGACTACCGAGCTTTAAATGGCATCACCGTCAAAGACAAATACCCAATACCAGTGGTGGATGAACTTCTTGATGTATTGAAAGGAGCTTGAGCCTTCACGAAGTTGGACCTCCAATCCGGTTACCACCAAATTCGGGTATGTGCCGATGACATTCCAAAAACTGCATTTCGCACACATGATGGCCATTATGAATTCTTGGTAATGCCTTTTGGACTCACTAATGCTCCTTCAACCTTTTAAAGTCTCATGAATGATATATTTCAGAGCTTTCTTCGTAAATTTGTGCTGGTATTTTTCGATGATATTCTCGTTTACAACCCTTCTCTTGAGACTCACTTTCAGCATTTACGGATTGTTTTGACGATCCTTCAGGAGAATACTCTTTTTGTTAAGCAACCAAAGTGCAGCTTTCTCCAGCAAAAAGTAGAGTACCTTGGGCATATAATATCATAAGAAGGAGTGGCGATAGACCCAACAAAAATTGAGGCAATGCAAGGCTGGCTGAAACCTACAAACGTGAAATTACTATGAGGGTTCCTTGGACTAACGGGCTACTACCAAAAATTTGTTAAGGACTATGGGAAGATCAGTGCACCACTCACTTCTTTACTGAGAAAAGATGCTTTCCAATGGTTAGACAGAGCCTCTGCTGCCTTCGACAAACTTAAGACAACCATGACGATGACGCCGGTGCTAACATTACCAGATTTCAACCGACCCTTTATTATTGAGGCCAACGCATCTGGAGTTGGAATTGGAGCCATTCTCATGCAAGATGGTCGACCACTCGTATACACTACAACGAGGTGGAGACCCTACGTGATTGGTCGACGATTTCAAATTAAAACCGACCATAAAAGCCTCAAGTACTTTTTGGAGCGAAAGATATCATCCCTTGAGCAGCAAAAATGGGTAACAAAACTTCTTGGATTTGATTATGAAATAACTTACAAAAAGGGGAAAGAGAATGTTCTTGCAGATGCGCTTTTGCAGCTACCTGAGCAAGCTGAAGTTTCAGCCATTTCACTTCCGACCAACGACTTCCTTGTGGTTATTAAGATGGAATGGCAGGAAGATTCAGAAAATAGTAAGATTATAAAAAAATTGGAGGAAGCACCAAACTCCGTGGCTCATTACAAGTGGGACTCAAAAGAATTACACTATAAGGGTACTAAATGTTAGGATCGGAGCAGCACTAAGAGGGGGGGGTGAATTAGTGCAGCGGATTAAAACTTTGATTTTCTAAAAAACCTTTCGTATGAAGAGAGCGGAACTTGACAAGCTTAATCTTGAAAGCGTATTCTTAAATATGCGCAGCGAAAGTAATAAGGAACTAAAGCATATAAGAAGGTTTGCAATAATATAAATAACAATAATGAAACGCAAACCAAGGATCACTTGGGTTTTAGAGTGGTTCCACAAATGACCTACTCCACTTGAGGCCCCTCTTGATGAGGCTCTCACCTTCCACTAGCAAGTCTCTTGAAATGGAAGGGTAAATACCCCTCTTACAACTCTTTACAAGCGGTTCACTCTCTTACAGATTTTTCGAGAAGAGATGAGGTGAACACTAGCAAATTGAAAAGAAAGCAAGCTAACACTTTTCTAAGATCTTTCTCTCAAACTCTTGCTGCT
This sequence comes from Musa schizocarpa, assembly GCA_900464855.2. Lineage (NCBI taxonomy): Eukaryota > Viridiplantae > Streptophyta > Magnoliopsida > Zingiberales > Musaceae > Musa > Musa schizocarpa. The sequence goes on from LS990915.1 coordinate 19,127,042, forward strand.
CAAAGGTTGTAATCTCAACCCAGATTTGAGGGGTATTTATAGGCCTCAAGAGGATTCAAATTTGGGCTCCAAAATTTAGGCTCCAAAATTCAAATTCTCTTTGGGTTCCGATCTTTGGTGCCACCCACCCAAAGCCACCATGATTATTGACCAGTGGTGCCACCGCTTAGCTCTCGTTCACTTGGTTTGGCTTTCTTTTAGCCCAAACCAAATCTAACTTTGGCCCCAGTTGGCCCCTAACCAGGATATAGGATTATCTTCTTAATCCTAATCCTAATTAAAGTGAACTACATAACAAAACACATCCTAAGCAATTTATTAACCATGAACGTCAAGTCTTGTTCCGGAAGCTTTCAAATTAACTTCCTTCGACGGGGTCCAAGCACGCTCCCGAACTTGTGATGACTTTAAAGAGTAGCTGAGACTTCTCGGTGATCTCTGCGAACCTCCGACGATCTCTTCGGCGAACTTCCAACAGGTTCCCGATTTCTTCTCGGTTGGTTCCGGTAGCATCTCCGACGATTCTTCGAACTCTTAAACGTTCATCGAACTCGACTCCGGTATTCTTACTTTGTGTTTTCTGTTTATCGTAGTTAATCCTACACACTTAAGTCAATAATATGGATTAGATCAAATAACCCATCAATTGATTTTATCATCAAAATCCGAGATTCAACAATCTCCCCCTTTTTGATGATGACAATCAATTGATGACGAAGTTAAATATAACTCCCCCTATCTATATGCCATATTATGAGAAGATAAAAACACTTGAATTCCATCCCATGAATTCAAGCATGAACCGATAAGTTCTAACCGTAGAACTTATCGTTTTTCTCATTTAGCATAATGTCAATGCTAAACTTCAATGAAAATCCTTTTCAAGTCGAAAGATAAGAGACAAATTTTACTACGACAGATGATAAATATTATCAACATGAATTTCATGATATACATGTTTGACATGCTTTCAATATGATCAATCGATCTTGCGATATTCTCAAAGATTTTGCAAGGCATATAAGACATTCATATTACAGTAGCTTTTGCAATTCTCAAAGATTTTGCAAGGCATATAAGTCATTCATATCAATCACTTTTCTCAAAGATTTTACAATTCATGTTTTGTCATGCTATTAAGAATGATATAAGTCATCACTTTTCTCCCCCTTTGTCATCAACAAAAAGGGAAATGAGACTTGAAGCACATATTTTGTCATACAACGATTTTATCATTGAAAATTAAGTATGCAAAAATATTTACGCAGAGTTCATTTTAGAGGAAAATTCAGTATGCATTCATATTATCTAATCTCTTCTTTCTATAAATAATAGAAATTGTAGATGTACAAGAGAGAGATTGGGATAAAAAAAAAAAATTCAAGTAGTAATTTCACAAAGTCAAGATCATAATTCGAATACAAACTCATTCAAATCGTTAAATTCATTAAAATCTCAACATTACTTTTCAATCATCATATAAGGCATTTAAAGAATTTTGAAACATAGGAGAATGATTAATTTAAGCATACAATGTTTCAAGTCATGAATGCCAATACTTTCATATTTGTAAGTATCAATTCATGAATGCCAAAAGATATTATTTGTGATTCCAATTTTGCAAGATCAAGATTATGATTTAGATAAAACTTATTTAAATCAAATCGGTAACTTGAAATTCATAATCAAGTCATCAAAATCGATTTCGAGATTTCACAACATGTCATATGGAATTTTGAAGGAGAATGATTAGATTCACCGAGAGATGGAAAGAAGATGAAAGACTTTCTTAAAAAATCCAATCAAACAAGTTTATTGTTTTAGGGACAATTTAACATACCTAATTCCCTTCTAATGAATTCAAATTGGTCTTCATTCAAGGCTTTTGTGAATATATCTGCTAATTGATGCTTTGTGTCAATGAATTCTAGAACAACATTATTGTTAAGAACATGATCACAGATGAAATGATGCCCTAACGTCGATGTGCTTAGTTTTAGAATGCTGAATTGGATTTTTAGTAAGACATATGGCACTAGTATTATCACATTTTTATGGGAATATTTTTAAAGTGAATTCCATAGTCTTCTAATGTATTTTCATCCAAACAACTTGTGCACATGCACTCAAGAAGAATGTATTAAAACTTCATAGCAGAGATAGTGCTACTGAATTTTATTTCTTAGAAGTCCAAGAAACAAGTGCATGTCCTAAAATTGGCATGTTCCGATGTACTCTTTCTATCTTTCCTACATCCTCACCAAAATCGGCATCCGCGTAAGCCATTAAATCAAATTTTTCAGATTTTGGATACCATAAACCTAAATTTGGAGTTCCTTTAAGATACCTAAATATTCTTTTAACACTTTTAAGATGAGATAGTTTAGGATTTGATTGAAACCTAGCACAAAGTCCTACACTAAACATGATATCTGGTCTAGTAGCGGTAAGGTAGAGTAGACTACCTATCATTCCCCAATATGTTTTTTGATCGAAGTTTTTGCTAGTCATAGGTGCCCAGCAAGCCAATCACGTGAGTGATGGCACGTGTGACTTGATACAGAATCTTTTTGTTTATTATATTTTGGCATATATCACTTTATAACTATTGCATAAATGCATATATATATTGTGATGTCCTTGGATTTGTGCAATGGGAATCGGATCGTGATGAGATCACGATAATGAGATCGATTCACCTTTAAACACATATCCTAAATAATCCCGGTCATAGGTTACTCGAGAGGGACATCGTGATAAACGGATAGATCGGTGTGTTTGTATACCCGTCCATATGATGGATGCAGCTGGTCTCATAGCTGCTCGTGTAGGGACACTAGGGATACAAGATGCGGTGCTCATTGAGAATGAGTTCACTGATTGATCCGCTTATTGATCTTTGGATGGTTGATGATGCCTTATTGTCGGACAACGATTCCGTAGTCCTAGTGGTGTATCTGGTCCTTAGACTTGAGACACCAAGGATGTCCTGTATGAGTGCTCCACTCTTTGATACCATATACTTATAGGTTTGGCTGTCCCCGGATCTCTAGTGCAGTTGGTCATTGGGAGTGGTAGTTGACCTTCGAGGGCTATTGAGTGTCGATAGAGGATCATCCACTCTCGGCGTCATGAGAGAATATCCCATGTGTTCTTACTTTCAGATAAATCCCTGGCGAGGGTCATTCGGGTTGAGAGAAAAGAGTTCTCGAGGGAGAATCCGATTAGAGCGAGACTTCGAGTAAAACCGTATGGGTCTGACAACACCATGCTTTCGATATACGGTCTCTGGGATATTAGATGGATGAGGATTATAGGTACATGGTAACCGAGACGAGACGGTCCAATGGATTGATTCCCCTCATCGTGCTGGGGACTACTGTAGTGGCCTAGTACGTCCGTAGTTCGATGAGTCGAGTGAATTATTACAGAGATAAATAATTCACTGAGTTAGAAGGAGTTCTCGACAGGTATGACTCACGGCCAGCTTCGATGTGGGCCTAGAGGGTCACACACACATGGTAGGCATTGCGATGAGTAGAGGTTCGGATATGAGATATCCGGCCGAGCCCTTGTCTTATTTGATGCAGATCCAATACCCACTAGGGAAGGATCCATTAGGGTTTGACACGGATCTCTATAAATAGGAGGGATTCACAGCCTCATAGGCTGGGGAGTCTTTGCTTGCCCTTCCTATTCTCCTCTCCCTCTCCACCTTAGAGGCCTGGAGTTTTGAGGGAGGGTCGTCAGCTACCCTGCTGTGTAGATCACCGCTAGAGAGGAGGACGCTTGACCTCCTTCACCCTCTCCTAAGGATCTGCAAGGAAACAGGGATATACGATCTCCCTAGGTAACACAATCTCTATACGCAGTTTTGTGTTTTATGAATTTTTGCGCACCAATCTTCGCACGACGACGAACATCTTTTTGGGAATCGGGGATTTTTGTTTTCTTGTTCTTCCGCTGCGCATATGATGTCGCCCCCGTTGATTTCCCAACAGTTTTCACTATTTTCATCCATATCTAACTTAGTCGAAGTACTCATAGGGGTATTTATTGTTTTTGAATTATCCATGTTAAATCGTTTGAACAATTCTAATGTATATTTAGATTGGTTAAGAAATATACCATCCTTAAGTTGTTTGATTTGTAATCCTAAAAAGAAAGTTAATTCCCCCATTAAACTCATTTCAAATTCATGACTCATAGATTTGGCAAATGATTCACATAGTGATTCATCCGAAGAGCCAAAAATAATATCGTCAACATAAATTTGTACAATAAGAAAATTATTTTCAAAATGTTTAATAAACAATGTAGTATCAACCTTGCCTTTGGTAAAATTATTTAAAATAAGAAAGGAACTAAGCCTTTCATACCAAACTCTAGGAGCTTGTTTCAAGCCATAGAGAGCCTTAGTCAATTTGAATACATGATTAGGAAGAAGAGAATTTTCAAATCCGGAGGTTGTTCGACATATACTTCTTCTTGAAAATAAAACCATTCAAGAAGGCACTTTTGACATCCATTTGAAATAGTTTAAAATTATAACTACTAGCATAGGCAAAGGAGCATCCTTATGGCTTCTAATCGAGCCCACGGGAGCGAAGGTTTCTTAAATGTCGATACCTTCTTCTTGGTTGAAACCTTTGGCCACTAATCTAGCCTTGTTTCTAACCACGATACCATTTTTTTAAATCTTGCTTGTTTCTAAAGACCCACTTAGTACCAATGACTAAATGGTCACTATGTCTAGGAACAAGCTCCCACACCTTTGTTTCTCTCAAATTGATTCAGTTCCTCTTGCATTGCAATAATCCAAAAATCATCTTTTTTATGGCCTCGTCAATGCACTTAGGTTCAATGTGAGAGAGGAAGGCAACATTAGCAAAAAAATTCTTGAAAGAGGAAATCCAGTTTGAACCCCTTTAGATGTATCCCTATAATTAGCTCCTTTGGATGAGCATCTATATACTTCCATTCCTTAGGTAAGGAAATTTAGGAAGAAGGTGCATCCAAGTTGCTATTTTGAGGAGGGGTTCATTTAAATTCAAAGTAACAAAACCAAGATCATCATCAAAATCATTTTTCTTAAAATTTGAGACTTCATTAAAAACTACATGAATAGACTCTTCAATTACTAAGGTTCTTTTATTAAAACCCGAAAAGCTTTGAAACGGAAGAGTAACCAAGAAAGATGCCTTCATCGGTTTTGCATCAAATTTTCCTAAGGCATCCCTTTCATTTAAAATAAAGCATTTACAACCTAAAACTTTAAAATAGAAAATATTTAGTTTTTTTTGTTATTCCATAATTCATAGGGAGTTTTTTGATAAGGAAGGTCTTATTAGGACTCTATTCATGATGTAGCAAGTCGTATTTTTTTTCGGCCATTTAAAAAATACTTAGGTAAACTATGTTCATTTAACATAGTTCTTGCCATTTCTTGTAGGTTTCTATTTTTTCTTTCAACTACTCCATTTTGTTGGGGATTTCTCGGAGTGGAGAAGTTATGATTGTATCCATTAACTTCACAAAAATTTTGAAAGTCATGGTTTTGAAATTCGCCACCATGATCACTCCGAATTGATGAAATCATGAACCCTTTTTCGTTTTGAGTGAGTTTACAAAATTTAGAGAAACACTTGAAACAATCACTTTTGTGAGCTAAGAAATAGGTCCAAGTGTATCTAGAGTAGTCATCCACAATCACAAAAGCATATTTGCTTCCACCTAGACTTGTTGTATCAATTGGTCCAAATAAGTCCAAATGGATCAATTGTAACGGTCTAGTGGTGCTAATTTGATTTTTTGGTTTGAAGCTTGTTTTTATTTGTTTCCCTAGTTGACATGCATCGCATACCTTATCTTTAATAAACTTTATATTCGGAATCCCTCGTACTAATTCTTGAGATGAGATTTTAGATATTGTTTTCATGCTTGCATGGCCTAATCTCCTATGCCAAAGCCAAGCATCATCATTTATGGCGGAGAAACACATTTCATTACTTAGTTCATCAAGATTGATGGTATAGACATTATTTTGTTTTAAAGCAATCATAGTCATGTTATGATTTGGTTTTTCAATAATGCACATATTTGATTCAAATCTAACGATATAACCTTTATCGCATAATTGACTATTGCTCAATAGATTATGTTTTAATTCATCAACTAGTAACACATCATCAATGGAAAAACTTGATTTGTTACCTATGGTTCCCTTGCCAATGATTTTGCCTTTGTTGTTGTATCCGAAGGTGACATAGCCTTCGTCCATGCTAGTGAGCTTGGTGAATTGGGATGGATCTCCGGTCATATGCCTTGAGCATCCACTATTAAGATACCATCTCTTGCTCCTAGCATGTGATGGTGTATGTTTCTCTTCTTCGAAGGCCATTAGGGCGTAGTGAGCAACTTGCTCGGTGTTGGACTCCTCTTCTTCGGATGTGCTTGAGTCATCCCATGTTGCCTTGAGCGCCTTCTTCTTTGGTGTTCTCTTTTTGGCTTTAGGGCAATCATTCTTGTAGTGTCCCGGTTTTTTGCATTCATAGCAAATCACTTGGTCCTTCTTTTGTTCAAATTTATTTTTTGTATTATTTTTAAATTTGTTTTTCCTTAAATATTTTTTGAATTTTTGAGTCAAAAGTGCAATGTCATTGTCACTGTCCTCATCAATTGATGTTCCTTTCAAGTGGTCTTCTTGTGATTTGAGTGCCATATCCTTCCTGTTCTTTGGAAGGGGTTCTCGAGCTTCATCATGAGCTTGACATGTCATTTCAAGGGTCATTAGAGACCCAATGAGTTCTTCAAGAGGGAATGTTTTAAGGTCTTTGGCCTCTTGAATGGCAGTAACTTTTGGATCCCAACTTTTGGGGAGGGATCTTAAGATTTTAGTTACTAGTTCAAAGTTAGTAAAATCTTTACCAAGAGCTTTGAGTCCATTGATGACATCCGTAAAATGGAGGTGTACATGTCTCCGATGGACTCACTTGGTTTCATTCGGAAAAGTTCGTAAGAGTGCACAAGAATATTGATTTTGGACTCTTTCACTCGGCTAGTGCCTTCATGAGTGACCTCAAGAGTTCTCCAAATATCAAAAGCCGAATCACAAATTGAAACACGATTAAATTCGTTTTTGTCTAGTGCACAAAACAAGGCATTCATAGCCTTTGCATTTAAAGCAAAAACCTTCTTCTCCGATTCATTCCATTAAAAGCTCATTCGGAAGAGAAGATTTTTAAATCCGTTTTTCAACAATAGTCCAAAGCTCGAAATCCATAGAAATAAGGAAGATCCTCATCCCAGTCTTCCAATACGTGTAATCCGACCCATTAAACATAGGTGGACGAGTGAGAGATGGCCCTCTTGCATGCGGAGTAAGCCATCTCTCTTGGGTATTAAACCAAATATGAGAGATAACCTCAGCTCACGATACCAATTGTTAGGATCGAGCAGCACTAAGAGGGGATGAATTAGTGCAGCCAGGATTAAAACTTCGGTTTTCTAAAAAATCTTTCATATGAAGAGAGCGGAACTTGACAAGCTTAATCTTGAAAGCGTATTCTTAAATATGCGCAGCGAAAGTAATAAGGAACTAAAGCATATAAGAAGGTTTGCAATAATATAAATAACAATAATGAAATGCAAACCAAGGATCACGCCGATTTTAGAGTGGTTCGGTCAAATGACCTACTCCACTTGCGAGGCCCCTCTTCGATGAGGCTCCCACCTTCCACTAGCAAGTCTCTTGAAATGGAAGGGTAAATACCCTCTTACAACTCTTTACAAGCGGTTCACTATCTTACAGATTTTTTAGAAGAGATGAGGTGAACACTAGCAAATTGAAAAGAAAGCAAGCTAACACTTTTCTAAGATCTTTCTCTCAAACTCTTGTTGCTCAAAAGGTTGTAATCTCAGCTGAGATTTGAGGGTATTTATAGGCCTCAAGAGGATTCAAATTTGGGCTCCAAAATTTGGGCTCCAAAATTCAAATTCTCTTTGGGTTCCCGATCTTTGGCGGTGCCACCGTTCAGTGCTGACGGTGCCACCGCTTTACAGCTCTCCGATTCACTTGGTTTGGCTTTCTTTTAGCCCAAACCAAATCTGACTTTGGCCCCATTGGCCCCCTAACCAGGATATAGGATTATCTTCTTAATCTTAATCCTAATTACAAGTGAACTACATAACAAAACACATCCTAAGCAATTTATTAACCCATGAACGTCAAGTCTTGTTCGTGAAGCTTTTCAAACGAACTTCCTTCGACGGGGTCCAAGCACGCTCCCGAACTTGTGATGACTTTAAAGAGTAGTTGAGACTTCTCGGTGATCTCTGCAAAC